>CAXITT010001086.1:88853-179041 GCA_964033795.1 Lymnaea stagnalis | reverse complement strand
TGACAATCTTTTTAACTTGATGAATAGATCATATCAACTTGTAATTGACAATCTTTTTAACTTGATGAATAGATCATATTAACTTGTAATTGACAATCTTTTTAACTTGATGAATAGATCATATCAACTTGTAATTGACAATCTTTTTAACTAATGAATATATCATATCAACTTGTAATTGACAATCTTTTTAACTTGATGAATAGATCATATCAACTTGGAATTGACAATCTTTTTAACTTGATGAATAGATCATATCAATTTGGAATTGACAATCTTTTTAACTTGATGAATAGATCATATCAACTTGTAATTGACAATCTTTTTAACTTGATAAATAAATCATATCAACTTGTAATTGACAATCTTGTTTAACTTGATGAATAGATCATATCAACTTGGAATTGAAAATCTTTTTAACTTGATGAATAGATCTTATCAACTTGTAATTGACAATTTTTTTAACTTGATGAATAGATCATATCAACTTGTAATTGACAATCTTTTTAACTTGATGAATAGATCATATCAACTTGTAATTGACAATCTTTTTAACTTGATGAATAGATCATATCAACTTGTAATTGACAATCTTTTTAACTTGATGAATAGATCATATCAACTTGTAATTGACAATCTTTTTAACTTGATGAATAGATCATATCAACTTGTAATTGACAATCTTTTTAACTTGATGAATAGATCATATCAACTTGTAATTGACAATCTTTTTAACTTGATGAATAGATCATATCAACTTGTAATTGACAATCTTTTTAACTTGATGAATAGATCATATCAACTTGTAATTGACAATCTTTTTAACTTGATGAATAGATCATATCAACTTGTAATTGACAATCTTTTTAACTTGATGAATAGATCATATCAACTTGTAATTGACAATCTTTTTAACTTGATGAATAGATCATATCAACTTGTAATTGACAATCTTTTTAACTTGATGAATAGATCATATCAACTTGTAATTGACAATCTTTTTAACTTGATGAATAGATCATATCAACTTGTAATTGACAATCTTTTTAACTTGATGAATAGATCATATCAACTTGTAATTGACAATCTTTTTAACTTGATGAATAGATCATATCAACTTGTAATTGACAATCTTTTTAACTTGATGAATAGATCATATCAACTTGTAATTGACAATCTTTTTAACTTGATGAATAGATCATATCAACTTGTAATTGACAATCTTTTTAACTTGATGAATAGATCATATCAACTTGTAATTGACAATCTTTTTAACTTGATGAATAGATCATATCAACTTGTAATTGACAATCTTTTTAACTTGATGAATAGATCATATCAACTTGTAATTGACAATCTTTTTAACTTGATGAATAGATCATATCAACTTGTAATTGACAATCTTTTTAACTTGATGAATAGATCATATCAACTTGTAATTGACAATCTTTTTAACTTGATGAATAGATCATATCAACTTGTAATTGACAATCTTTTTAACTTGATGAATAGATCATATCAACTTGTAATTGACAATCTTTTTAACTTGATGAATAGATCATATCAACTTGGAATTGACAATTATTTTAACTTGATGAATAGATCTTATCAACTTGTAATTGACAATATTTTTAACTTGATGAATAGATCATATCAACTTGTCATTGACAATCTTTTTAACTTGATGAATAGATCATATTAATTTGTAATTGACAATCTTTTTAACTTGATGAATAGATCATATCAATTTGGAATTGACAATCTTTTTAACTTGATGAATAGATCTTATCAACTTGTAATTGACAATCTTTTTAACTTGATGAATAGATCATATCAACTTGTAATTGACAATCTTTTTAACTTGATGAATAGATCATATCAACTTGTAATTGACAATCTTTTTAACTTTATGAATAGATCATATCAACTTGTAATTGACAATCTTTTTAACTTGATGAATAGATCATATCAACTTGGAATTGAAAATCTTTTTAACTTGATGAATAGATCTTATCAACTTGTAATTGACAGTTTTTAACTTGATGAATAGATCATATCAATTTGTAATTGACAATCTTTTTAACTTGATGAATAGATCATATCAACTTGTAATTGACAATCTTTTTAACTTGATGAATAGATCATATCAACTTGTAATTGACAATCTTTTTAACTTGATGAATAGATCATATCAACTTGTAATTGACAATCTTTTTAACTTGATGAATAGATCATATCAACTTGTAATTGACAATCTTTTTAACTTGATGAATAGATCATATCAACTTGTAATTGACAATCTTTTTAACTTGATGAATAGATCATATCAACTTGTAATTGACAATCTTTTTAACTTGATGAATAGATCATATCAACTTGTAATTGACAATCTTTTTAACTTGATGAATAGATCATATCAACTTGTAATTGACAATCTTTTTAACTTGATGAATAGATCATATCAACTTGTAATTGACAATCTTTTTAACTTGATGAATAGATCATATCAACTTGTAATTGACAATCTTTTTAACTTGATGAATAGATCATATCAACTTGTAATTGACAATCTTTTTAACTTGATGAATAGATCATATCAACTTGTAATTGACAATCTTTTTAACTTGATGAATAGATCATATCAACTTGTAATTGACAATCTTTTTAACTTGATGAATAGATCATATCAACTTGTAATTGACAATCTTTTTAACTTGATGAATAGATCATATCAACTTGTAATTGACAATCTTTTTAACTTGATGAATAGATCATATCAACTTGTAATTGACAATCTTTTTAACTTGATGAATAGATCATATCAACTTGTAATTGACAATCTTTTTAACTTGATGAATAGATCATATCAACTTGTAATTGACAATCTTTTTAACTTGATGAATAGATCATATCAACTTGTAATTGACAATCTTTTTAACTTGATGAATAGATCATATCAACTTGTAATTGACAATCTTTTTAACTTGATGAATAGATCATATCAACTTGTAATTGACAATCTTTTTAACTTGATGAATAGATCATATCAACTTGTAATTGACAATCTTTTTAACTTGATGAATAGATCATATCAACTTGTAATTGACAATCTTTTTAACTTGATGAATAGATCATATCAACTTGTAATTGACAATCTTTTTAACTTGATGAATAGATCATATCAACTTGTAATTGACAATCTTTTTAACTTGATGAATAGATCATATCAACTTGTAATTGACAATCTTTTTAACTTGATGAATAGATCATATCAACTTGTAATTGACAATCTTTTTAACTTGATGAATAGATCATATCAACTTGTAATTGACAATCTTTTTAACTTGATGAATAGATCATATCAACTTGTAATTGACAATCTTTTTAACTTGATGAATAGATCTTATCAACTTGTAATTGACAATTTTTTTAACTTGATGAATAGATCATATCAACTTGTAATTGATAATCTTTTTAACTTGATGAATAGATCATATCAACTTGTAATTGACAATCTTTTTAACTTGATGAATAGATCATATCAACTTGTAATTGACAATATTTTTAACTTGATGAATAGATCATATCAACTTGTAATTGAAAATCTTTTTAACTTGATGAATAGATCATATCAACTTGTAATTGACAATCTTTTTAACTTGATGAATAGATCATATCAACTTGTAATTGACAATCTTTTTAACTTGATGATTAGATCATATCAACTTGTAATTGATAATCTTTTTAACTTGATGAATAGATCATATCAACTTGTAATTGACAATCTTTTTAACTTGATGATTAGATCATATCAACTTGTAATTGACAATCTTTTTAACTTGATGAATAGATCATATCAACTTGTAATTGACAATCTTTTTAACTTGATGAATAGATCTTATCAACTTGTAATTGACAATCTTTTTAACTAATGAATATATCATATCAACTGTAATTGACAATCTTTTTAACTTGATGAATAGATCATATCAACTTGGAATTGACAATCTTTTTAACTTGATGAATAGATCATATCAATTTGGAATTGACAATCTTTTTAACTTGATGAATAGATCATATCAACTTGTAATTGACAATCTTTTTAACTTGATAAATAAATCATATCAACTTGTAATTGACAATCTTGTTTAACTTGATGAATAGATCATATCAACTTGGAATTGAAAATCTTTTTAACTTGATGAATAGATCTTATCAACTTGTAATTGACAATTTTTTTAACTTGATGAATAGATCTTATCAACTTGTAATTGACAATATTTTTAACTTTATGAATAGATCATATCAATTTGGAATTGACAATCTTTTTAACTTGATGAATAGATCATATCAATTTGTAATTGACAATCTTTTTAACTTGATGAATAGATCATATCAACTTGTAATTGACAATCTTTTTAACTTGATGAATAGATCATATCAACTTGGAATTGAAAATCTTTTTAACTTGATGAATAGATCTTATCAACTTGTAATTGACAATCTTTTTAACTTGATGAATAGATCATATCAACTTGTAATTGACAATCTTTTTAACTTGATGAATAGATCATATCAACTTGTAATTGACAATCTTTTTAACTTTATGAATAGATCATATCAACTTGTAATTGACAATCTTTTTAACTTGATGAATAGATCATATCAACTTGGAATTGACAATCTTTTTAACTTGATGAATAGATCATATCAACTTGGAATTGAAAATCTTTTTAACTTGATGAATAGATCTTATCAACTTGTAATTGACAATCTTTTTAACTTGATGAATAGATCATATCAACTTGTAATTGACAATCTTTTTAACTTGATGAATAGATCATATCAACTTGTAATTGACAATCTTTTTAACTTTATGAATAGATCATATCAACTTGTAATTGACAATCTTTTTAACTTGATGAATAGATCATATCAACTTGGAATTGAAAATCTTTTTAACTTGATGAATAGATCTTATCAACTTGTAATTGACAATCTTTTTAACTTGATGAATAGATCATATCAACTTGTAATTGACAATCTTTTTAACTTGATGAATAGATCATATCAACTTGTAATTGACAATCTTTTTAACTTGATGAATAGATCATATCAACTTGTAATTGATAATCTTTTTAACTTGATGAATAGATCATATCAACTTGTAATTGACAATCTTTTTAACTTGATGAATAGATCATATCAACTTGTAATTGACAATATTTTTAACTTGATGAATAGATCATATCAACTTGTAACTAACAATCTTGTTTAACTTGATGAATAGATCATATCAACTTGTAATTGACAATATATTTAACTTGATAAATAGATCATATCAACTTGTAACTAACAGTATTGTTTTATCATGTCAATTCAGGATCATTCTCATACGAATGACTATGTATATAGTTCATTGTGTTCTATACTTTCACTCTGTGTTCGCAATACGTCTCTAAACTTTGACCACGTCTTGGCCAATTTGAGATTTATTTATCTTAACACTTAATTCTATCTTAGGAATCGTGATGTAGCTATTAGATTTTTTTTTATTTAACACAAGTTTTTTGGATATAGTACATTATTACAAGTATTATTTTATAATTCAATGTGTAATTTATTTGTTTAACGTCTACGCTAGCCAGACATGTTTGCACCAACTGTGATGAATTCTAATAAGGTTATCTTTACATTGGATATTTGTATTCAAAGCATCTTCAATGCTTCGATCTGAATTCGTTTTTTTTTTTTGGAAAGTGATCTGTCAGACTATGATGACTTTTATGTTATCATATCAGTAAAAAAAGCTTGGTTGCCACAGTGCCACAGTGCAATAAATAACTTCAACTTTACTGCTGTATTGAGGAGCATATCTAGAGCAGGTGATAAATTCATGCAAGAGTTACCCTTAAACGCAAACAGGTGATAAACTCATACGAGAGTTATACACATATACCTACCAATAAAACCAAACCAGGCAAGTGAAAGCCATTGTGTGATTTAGTTATCTTAGAACTTGATTACGGCTTAAAGATGGTGAAGTGAGTCAATTAAAACCACTAGACACGATCATGTGATAACTCATTCGCGAATCATCCACCAATATATGTCATTAACTACAGAGTCATAATACACTGTTATGGAATTCCAAGCTGTACCTTCTAGAAGATTTGCTCCAAGGACACTTTGGTTATTGAATTATAATTTTTTAAATTTTTAAGGGTAAAGTAGAAAAAATGTTTTAGATACATTGCCATATGACTTAATAATATTATTTCCAAATTAGGAAAACACTCACCCCCTAAACAAATCAAACCCTTCAATAAGCTTACATTCTGAGCCATCACGGATCTCACACTTTGAGCACTCCTGGATCTTATGACATAATAATCAAATACATTATACACATCATGAATAACCACAAAAATTCTCTCTCTTGTCACCTCTACCACACGTTCGTTGTTATCGATTGAAAATGAGATGTCAGCTACAAATAAATATATTTTACAAACCTCCTATAAGATAGGTCAGCATAACCCAGGAAATTCGGAGACAATAATGTCCCACACTGCAATGTCTTGGATAATGTCCAACACTGCTATGTATTCAATAATGTCCAACACTGCTATGTATTCAATAATGTCCAACACTCCTATGTATTCAATAATGTCCAACACTGCTATGTCTTGAATAATGTCCAAAACAGTTATGTCTTGAATAATGTCCAACACTGCTATGTCTTGAATAATGTCCAACACTGATATGTCTTAAATAATGTCCAACACAGCAATGTCTTGGATAATGTCCAACACTGCTATGTCTTGAATAATGTCCAACACTGCTATTTCGTGAAGCATGTATATTAAAATACATTTAAAATCACAATCTCAATCATAAATGTATAGTGCCTTGACATACTGCTATTGACAATATATAGTATAACCTAAATATAAGACATTTTATAGTGTCTAGATATACTGCTACTGACATTATATAGTATAACCTAAATATGATACATTTGTGTCTAGACATACTTCTACTGACAATATATAGTGTAACCTAATTATAAGACATTTTATAGTGTCTATATATACTGCTACTGAAAATATATCATATAACCTAAATATAATAATAATAATAATAATAAAGTTCATTTCAAAAACACGCTTCATCCGCAAAGGCTCGAAGCGCGGTACAAAGTCAACAAAAAACAGATCTATAATTTACCACATTTAAAACAAACGCAACACTACAAAAACTAATTACAAGCATACAATCTCAAATTCGTTCTAGCCATTTCAACCCCAAGCAACACAGCCATTATGCATTAATACATTTGATAGTATCTAGAGACACTGCTACTGACAGCCTGAATAATAACCTAATAAATATGATTCATTCCAACGTATACATACATTTTGTAAACATATTTCAGATAAATGTTCTTTATATTTCACTAGAGTTAAGAAGAGAACATTACAAGTTAATGTACCATTCGTTTATCTTTCATATATGACTTAGTACAAATTAAATAATTCATTTTTTCACTTTTTCTTAAGGGATTATGAATCCGGAGTGTGCATTTATACAAGTCCTGATGGTAGACTGTTCAATATCGCCAACCTTCATGCAAAGACCAGAATTTAAAAAAAAGTACTAACTCTCGAACTACTATTTTCCGACAATGGTGCCTTACCAAAGCAGAAGAGGGTCTTCAGGAGCTATTTAATCGCCTATTGAATGCATGCAAAGATTTTGGACTGTCAATTAATCTCCATAAAACAAGTGTCATAATGCAAGAAGCACCGTCCCTTCCAAACATTTCTCTTTAGGGCCGTATCAGTAAGCTAAAAATCAGAAGCAATGAGCGTTAAAACGTGATTAGCGGGTGTGGAATAATCTTAAAGAAAGCGTCTATGAGGCATGTGTGCTTAATTTGCTACGATATGGCAGTGAAGTGTGGACCACGCATGACAGTCATGAGAGAAAACTGAACTGCTTCCATCAAAGATGTCTGCGTCGAATTTTCTTCATTCGATGGTAGGACAAGATATCTAACACAGAGGTCGTGGAACTTGCGAAGGACAAGATATCTAACACAGAGGTCGTGGAACGTGCGAAGGACAAGATATATAACACAGAGGTCGTGGAACATGCGAAGGACAAGATATCTAACACAGAGGTCGTGGAACGTGCGAAGGACAAGATATCTAACACAGAGGTCGTGGAACGTGCGAAATGTGTTGCATATTTTTTCCGCTCTTAGCAAGAGGCACCTTCACTGGTTTGGCAAGTCAAGGAGAATGGCCGTTGTCCAAAGTTTCTGTTTGGAGGGAGAGATGACAAGACTTACTGGATGGCAGCGATTTAAGGAGGTTTGCAAAAGGAGACAAAGGGATGTCAACATAGAAATAGCCTAATGGAGATCTTCACTGTGCAAAGTTCTCGCTGGCAAACAGATGGCGAGAGATGCACCAAACCTAAGCCCCTGTAACAAGAAGAACAATACGAAAGGCTTAATCTATTCAGGAATCAAGGTTCCCCTGTGAGCATTGCAGCCTAGACTGTCATTCCAGTAATACGTCTTTGGATGAAGTGTAAATAGGCAGTGTTCTTTCGGCTATCTCTCCGTGAGGGCACTCAAGGGCCCCCAAAGCGAATTATATTATTTATTTAATAACCCTCTATTACACAATGTTGCCATTTGGCAACGAAGCAAAATTATTCTACAGCTAGTACTGCTGGCTTCAATTTTTATTTGTTAGAGTGATTCCCCTTTTATATTATCATATTTTAAACTTTTATCCTGGAGAACTCTTCCCTTTGACCACACTTCTTTCTGTAAGAGCACACGTTAGATGGACACTTTTGACTACAATTTTGTCTTCCTAATATAATAAGTACAAGTGTTTGTTTTATATCACATAGTGATAATTTTGGTGATAAAACATATTGAATGTTATAATTAATGTTTACACTCAAATTATATGAGCTTATGTTTGATTTTTGTCCTCATAGTTTGATAAAATATGAAAAAATGGTATGTTGTTATTTGACAACAGTACGTCTATGTGGTTGATTAAATAAAAAATGTTGTTGCCATATGGCAACATACAATATATAACCAGTTTATAAGCCATTTGAATTATGTTTTGTTTATGAAATATCTATAAATATCTAATATTAATGTTAGCCTTTTATATTTGCATCAAATGTGATAATTCTTTTTTTTTTTAATGAATAGATGATACCCAATAGGCCTATATATTGTAATTAGTTTTTTTTGGGGTCGAATTATTAGATGTATGTTTTTCTCTCTCTAGAATTCAAATATCCAAATATCAAAGCACTCCTGGAGCCATCACGCTTGTATGGGAAAAAGAAAGATGTACAATGTACATGTTCGTGCTATTCCTGAGGACTCAGATGATAGTCAGCTATCTTCAGAAGATCATGACGACATAGCTGAAACTTTCACCCCAGAACATCATAGTGATTCAGGTGTGTAGACGTACACTATTTTCATTGTATTTTATCTCTAATTATTTTCGAAAGAACATTTATATAAAAATCAAGCCCAAAATTAAAGTGAACACTGAAAAATAATGATAAAATATGCTATTTTCAGACTCAACCGCATCAGAATCAGAGAGTGAAACTTTAGATACTGCAGTCCAACAACAGGCAAAAGTATCCACTAGAAATTTGGTTTGGCGCCAAAGAGAAGTTGCAGACATTCGTTCCTCAGGAGCCTGTTTCTCTGGCTGTGGCCAAAGAACCACAAAACCATATGACTATTTTAGGGAAATTATTGAAGGAACAGGAAGTTAATTAAGGTTTGTCATGCGCAGAAGTGAGCAACAAGAAGAGTAGAAGGACATAACTAAAAAATGGAAGCATATGTTGATTGAACATAGGCTCTTTGCCATGCATCTTATAACATCGTGTTACTTATTCAATAGATATGTTTGAAAGTCATAATATGTAAAGTAAATAGACAATAAGGGGTTATATTTTCATCCAGTTTTCGGAGATTATTTCATATTGAGTAATTTATAACTACTAAGGTGTCGAGATGCTAAATACATGGACCTCCCCTCGTGTTTTGTAAAGTGTGGATAATTATCACTAAAACTATATCATACAAGTAACATCATCCTTCACCCAAGGTTCTTTACATATTTTAATACTTAGTCATATTTATTAAATGTCCAACTATTTTTCTCTGTTTAATAATAGAATAATAAACAAATTGCACCAGCATTTTGCACACATTGTTATTTTAATTTAATTATTTTCAGATAAGAATCCAGTAGAGAGCTAACAAAAAATAACTGCACAAAAAAGTTTTTGTGAACTTACATTTAGTGTCTCATGTCATGTCTATTATTTGAACCAGTCTCAGAATACATTCTTCTGGATTTGGTTAAAAATGTGTTAAAATTTATCAAGAAGCAATTTGTAATTTATCTGAAGAACAAAAGAGAAGTTTTAACTTTCAAATAAATATTTCAATCACCTGAACATTAAAATATTTTAATTTATGTTTATACTTAGCGACTTCCATAATGTTTTTGTAAGCATCTCATCGCTCCTTAACAAAACTATGCCATTAATATTCGAATTAGAAAAATTATCAGTTTTTCAAACCCATAAAACTGTTCAGACATCTCTATAAAAGTGTTTTTTTTTTTATATTCAGAAAAGGTACCGGTTTTTGTTACAAGTAAAATGTTAGTTTGTTATACAAAGCTGCTCGACAATTCAAGTCCTTTTGACAATTTGTGGTTTTGTCTCCCACCAGCCACATTGCATTCAAAGTTGATAATTTTAAATATTCTAAGTCCTCTGCAACTGTAGGGCGTTTAGGGCCTAGGTGTTGGCTGTAGGGCTTTTAGGGCCTAGGTGTTGGCTGTAGGGCGTTTAGGGCCTAGGTGTTGGCTGTAGGGCGTTTAGGGCCTAGGTGTTGGCTGTAGGGCGTTTAGGGCATAGGTGTTGGCTGTAGGGCGTCTGTATGGTGTTTAGTGCTTAGGTGTTGGCTGTATGTCTTTTAGGGCTTAGGTGTTGGCTGTAGGGCGTTTAGGGCTTAGGTGTTCGCTGTAGGGCGTTTAGGGCCTAGGTGTTGGCTGTAGGGCGTTTAGGGCATAGGTGTTGGCTGTAGGGCGTTTAGGGCATAGGTGTTGGCTGTAGGGCTTTTAGGGCCTAGGTGTTGGCTGTAGGGCGTTTAGGGCCTAGGTGTTGGCTGTAGGGCGTTTAGGGCCTAGGTGTTGGCTGTAGGGCTTTTAGGCCCTAGGTGTTGGCTGTAGGGCGTTTAGGGCCTAGGTGTTGGCTCAAAGATCAATTAGTCTAAATCTATTTTTTGGTGTTAATTTGGATCTTTGCCGTTTCTTTTCCATTATGTGTAAATTTTGCAAATCTAAATTCAGGTATGTGCTGAAATATCTTCTTGCATATTGCATTGATCTTTACTGTGGACTATAATATTTAGTCTCTGAATAAGTTAGTGCAAAAAGAATATCCCCAAGTTCGCGAAAATTTAAATGTATTTAGTTTATGTTGGGCTGAAGCAAGTAAGAGATTTTCTTAATTATGGCTAAATTCAGCGCTTCGAAACAATCAATCTGAAAATCCCGCTTAAAATTGTCTGGAAGAAACCCCGAATTCAAGTAGCGCCAAAATGCACCCTTGCATCTTTTAGGACATATTCTGTTCTCCATATACACTAGCCAGCTCGGAAAAATTATTGAAAGTCATGGTATTTCCCGCAAAATATTTGCAGATCACACGGAACTATACAAGTTTTTTTCGCCCTGATCCCTTGGAGAGTTCTGCTGCTGTTCAGGCTGTCGAGGACAGCTGTCTTGCTGTGAAAGAATAGATGCCATCAGACTAAAATTAAATGACGATAAGACTGAAGCAATTATTTGTGGTTCAGACGCCAATCTTCGGAAAGTTGCCATCGCATCAATAAAAGTTGGTGAATCGAAGATCCCGCTGTCCTCGACTGTCAGAGATCTTGGCTTTTATATTGACAGTAAATTTAGAATGATTTCTCATATCAGTTCTGTGGTCAGAACATGCTTCTGTCATCTGCGCGCCCTGGGTCAGCTGAGTCCATTTTGGTGTCCCCGCTAGAATGGTGCATGGGGATACATGCCCCCCCCTTTTATCTTTAGCTACGCCTCAGTCCACTGTCACTGCTTCTTAGTTTGGCATATATATATATAATAATGAGCTATGCTGACCGTAACGCCAAAGAACCGAAAATATTTATAAATTCGTTATGATTCTTAAAAACGATCATAATTATCTTCTATTATGTTACTGAAATCGAATAACGTTAAATGCGCAAAAAATATTATATATCCGCTTTTATTATGGAATAAACGTTTAAGTATTATAATTATAAATTACAAATACATTTAAAACAACAACTAAGGAACTATATTAAGTATTTTATATGCGTTTCAAGTAATGAAAAAATTGTGTTCAAAGAATTACATTGTAATAACATTTAGTGGTAAAACCCAAACATCAGTAGTTTTAGAGCGTTTTTAGCGCTTGGGTAATAGTGCCAAATAAAAATAAAATTAGTTTGTTCTAAATAAACACTCATATACGTTATGGCGCGAATAGTCTTTTTTAGCCAAAACTCTTAAGTTTCTTTGATTTAATAACCGTGCTGCGTTGCAAAACTAATAATGTATTTTCGCATTCAGAAAAGTAAAATTAATAAATATAATTGATGGCTTTGTAAATTGTTAATAGAACTGTAACGTCATCATTAATTAAAACGCTGAGGTTGCCTGCGTTGTGTTGTGGTATTAGTGCTGAACCTCTTTGTATTATATATCATTACTAATAACGCTGAGGTTGCCTGCGTTGTGTTGTGGTATTAGTGCTGAACCACTTTGTATTATATATCATTACTAATAACGCTGAGGTTGCCTGCGTTGTGTTGTGGTATTAGTGCTGAACTTCTTTGTATTATATTTTTCACACTTCAACGATCAGCATAAGTTCTTACAAGCAAGAGGCCAAGTCCAAGAATTTAGCATCACATGGATTTATTTGATATAAATTACATTTTACACCAGGGGTCTCAAACTCGCAGCACGCGGGCCATTTACGGCCAGCAAGACGATATTTTGCGGCCCGCTACATGAATGCTAAGTTTAGTGTTAGTGCTGCCAGCGCGTTTTCCTCATTCTCTTATTTATAATGTCACCCTCCGCTACAGTTTTAGTTGAATCTCACCAACTAGTGTAATTTTGATTTTTATTAAGTTTGTACGTAGAGATTTGGACGTTGATTATTATGGTAAAAACCTTTATAAAATCGGACTAAAAGTTTTTATTTTATAACATTTATGAGACAAACGTGACCAAAATGTTGTTTTGAAAAAAGTTTAAAAAGTCATTTAGTGGGTAATGCACAACCATAATTGTGTTAATCGTAACAATTTGACACAGTATGAGATAATCCCTATTAAAATTACCGCTAGGGTTTGCGATAAAACATCACAATTCATTCTCCCTACAGTAGCATCTTCCTTCGCATCAATAACTTATAAATATTGCCTTACCCTGCCTACTGTTTGAACACGTTTTAGCCTTCAAAGTCTTCATGGAGAAGGATTTGGTGCTTGTTCCTGTACTAAGTGATCTCAAATGGCTCATGGACTTGGCTTTTCTTGTTGACATTACACAGGAGATCAATGTATTCAACAAAAAGCTACAAGACCAGGGGTAGGTTGTAAGTGTTGCCTATGACAATGTCTGGACATTATGCACAAAACGTGTGTTATGGTTCTTAGAGAAAACTCTCCCATTTCCCTTCAAGTCAAAGTTCAGAGTCAAACTTACTGATGAGCATCTTCAAGCTATACTGAAGGTCTCAGTTGCTTCCTCACTCAAGCCAAATGTTGCTCAGCTGTGTACGAAGAAGCTCTGCCAGGTCTCTAGCAACAAGTAGTAGGAGGAAGAAAGTGAAGTTAAGCATCGTTCTCGGCAACCTTTAATGTTTTTATTTGCTTTAATAAAGGTTGAGCAGATTATAACTGTTGTATTTAATTGAATTTGCTATAGTTTATTTGTGGAATACTAGATGCAGCCCCCTCTCACTCAGACTGTACCCCCTGCGGCCCCCGGATGATTTGATTTTGAGACCTCTACTTTACACTGTATATAACACATCTCGGAAATTGGAGGAACAATTAATACATATCGAAATTGGATGTGTACATTTTTACGTGGATGACAATATATTTAAATCCTATGGTATATACTTTTGGAAAAAAAGAGATGTTACATTCTCTTTTTACAAATCAACAAATGTTTACCAATTAAGAAAATCAATGGCGTTAACACAACGTGGGTACTTTATATAAGTATAACCATGAATATTAAAAACCAATAATTTTACACACTGAAAAATTTAATATTTAAAAATGGAGATTGGTAATATTTTCTTTTTTTTTTAATGAAAATATATTTTTGTTTTTACTTTGCGAAAAGTAAAATATATGTATATTTTTTATGTGATTAACAATTTAAAAAAAAAAGACACTCAAGTCTGTTACAGACGTGAAAAATGGTTGCGAGATTTTTTTTAGATAAAATAATTTTTGTTTTACGAATTTTTGATAATGTATAATTTTAAAAACAAGGCAAAAGTTTGCTTAAATTTTTTGATTAACATTTAAAATTCTTTTGATATAACATCTATTTATATAGAGTTTTAGTTGCAAATTTAAGATTATGTTTTCACAATTTTTAGAGAAAAAGAGGTTGTGGTTTAAGGGCACGAAAAGGGTTAATTCTAAAGTATTTCTCTAGCGTAAACATCGTCCCTTAATTAAATTCTTTAGTGACAAAAATGGTATAATTAGTTAGGATTTAGATTGGGTAATGTAAGGTCATGTTTAAAAGGAAAAAAGCAGTTTAAGGGAGTCAAAAGGAGTAGGGTTAGCGTATAATATTGGAAGATAAATACTTCTCAAAACTTAATGATGTTAGAAACGTAAATATCGTTACAAAGATACTTCTTTTTAAAGTTAGGAATTGTGATGAGTGTTTGCAAAAGCAGGTAGACATTATCGCAAGGGGCATACCATCGGGTCACTTATTCTAGTTATAAGCAATTAAAATATATCTAACTTAAAGCTAGATAAGTTTTAAAGACGGGGATAAGCTTATGTTGTATTTTTACTGGGAATTTAGGGGACCGAGTTATTGGGTGGGGGGGGGGGGGTGTGGAGTGTTTTGTGTTAGAACAAAGGACATTGCATCCGTACAGGTAAGAATCGAAATCGAGCGTATAAGAGTAATGCCGCTTATAGATGAAAAAACTGAGGAAGAAAATTAACATTAGGATATAAATAATTAATTAAATATAAATTTATTATATCATACTAAATTTAAAGTTTCTTTAAAACAGCATAAGAGAGGTAGAAAAATAACTACTGATGTAATAATTTAAAAAAAAAAAACTACTTTATTTATATACTATGGAAGCATGCAATAATAGTATTTATTTAATCATTTGACTGTAACAACATTGACTGTAATAACATTGACTGTAACTACCATGACTGTAACAACTATAAGTGTAACCCCCCTGACTGTAAAATCTCTGACTGTACCAACTATAACTGTAACAACCCTAACTGTCACATCTCTGACCGTAACAACTCTTACAAAAACAACCCTGACTGTAACAACTCTGGCTGTAACAAATCTTACGTAACAACTTTTATATAAACAACTCTGACTGTCATAATTCTGACTGTAAAAACTCTGAGGTTTTAGGGTACCTTTATTTTTTACTTCAAGAACATTTTTGGAAAAGTCGGTTTTGTAATTTTAAAAAAAAAAATTGTTCTATTAAAATGTTGCTGATCAAGTTAATAAATGTTGTGCATGAATCATCAAAGACAAAGGTATAATTTTAGAAAATCTTGGACAAACTGTCAGCTATGTAATGAACTAAATGTGTAATAGTTGAGCTCAAAGCTAAACAGTAATAATCAAGTAACAACTGTCACTGCAAGGCCTGTGGAAATAGTAGTAGTAGTAGTATTCTTAACTCAGCATCAAAACCTGGCTAAGCTACTATCAACACAAACAAAAAAAACAAAACAAAAAAAACAAAAACGCTACCTATATTGTGGCCCCACAATATTTGAAATCTTGACACTTCCTACCACCAGTAACAAGTTAAAAATTCCCTCGCTTCAAGGAAATAGAAATAGCGCGTTATGTTTTTGTTTACCAAACTGAACAGGACTTCCCTTGTTAATTTTGAGGATATTTTTTAGCACAAGCAAATGGATTAGAATTAAGAAAACAAAGTCAAACCATAACTTTAGAAGATGAGGTGCAGCTTACTCCTATAACCATTATATTTAATTCTAACATAGAATCAGGCTAAGATCTTAAACCTATACATAACAGACCATCATATTCTGCTAGAACAATGTCTTTAATTTCTTTAATTGTCAGAACTCGACAGAGAGGTGATCCCATTTTGAAATCTGTATTTGAATATTCTATTGGAATAAGGAAATAATGAACCAGAAAAAGTGATGTGTCTTTCAAACTGTGCATTATTTCTTAGTTTTCTCTACCATCAGCTTCGTCGTAAATACGTTCATGAACAACTCAAACAACTTTTGAATAGTTAAAACCTCACATAACTTCTGTGGATGTGATGGAATCTCATCATCTGTTGAAAGATATTGCAAAAACTTGATTTTTGACTGACTGCACGCATATACTAGCATTTAGCACTTGAGAGGCAGGGTCCTACATCGAAACATTCAACATTTTCAACAACAACAAAAACTCCCTACGTGTTTTCATCTATAAAATAGAAGACAATTTTATAGAGAAAATAATAGACAGTTTTATATCAATGTATAAAGATTGATCAACAAAGGATGAGTAAATAAACTAAACAGATTGTGTCAAAGTGATCTTTCAGTTTGGAAATAAGCAATTGTCATGGAAGCGCCTGATAAGGATCTATAAAACTGTCAATTTTTTGGGTAAAAGAATGCAAAACAAATACATTATAGTTGGAATTGTTTTTAAAGATTAACTTATGAAAGAAAAAAAAGTACAACAAGAACATGTAGAAAAAACGTGAACAAATAGAACAACATAACTTGAAAGCACAGCATGAACTAATAGAACAATATAAACTTATAGAAAAACATGAACTAATAGAACAATAGAACTAATAGAACAATAGGAACTAAAAGAACATAATGAATTAATAGAACAACATAAACGAATAGAACAATAGGAACTAATAGAACAACATATACAAATAGAAAAACATGAACTAATAGAACAATAGCAATTAATAGAACAACATAAACTAATAGAACAATATAAACTAATAGAAAAACATGAACTAATAGAACAATAGGAACTAATAGAACAACATGAACTAATATAACAACATAAAGTAATAGAACAACATAAACTAATGGAACAACATAAACTAATAGAACAATATGAACTAATAGAACAAAAGGAACTAATAGAACATCAACAAAACAATAGAACAATAGGAACTGATAGAACCAAATGAACTAATGGAACAATGGGAACTAATAAAACAAAACATGAACGAATAGAAAAACATAAACTAATAGAACGACATAAACTAATAGAACAACATGAACCAATAGAACAACATAAACTAAGAGAACAACATGAACTAATAGAACAACATGAACTAATAGAACAACATGAACTAATAGAACAAAAGGAACTGATAGAAAAATAGGAACTAATAGAACAACATAAACTAATAGAACAACATAAACTAATAGAACAACATGAACTAATATAACAATAGAAACTAATAGAACAATATGAACTAATATAACAACAAGAACGAATAGAACAACATGAAGTAATAGAAAACATAAACTATAAGAACAACATAAACTAATAGAACAACATGAACTAATAGAACAATAGAAACTAATAGAAAAACAAGAACTTATAGAACATTATGAACTAATAGAACAATATGAACTGATAGAAAAATATGAACTAATATAACAACAAGAACGAATAGAAAACCATCAACTAATAGAACAACATGAACTAATAGAACGACATCAACTAATAGAATAGCATGAACTAATAGAACAACATGAACTAATAGAACAACATGAACTAATAGAACAATATGAACTAATTGAACAATAGGAAGAAATAGAACAATATGAAATAAAGAACAACAAGAACAAATATAAAAACAAGAACGAATAGAAAAACAAAAAGTAAAAAAAAAATAGGAACTAATAGAACAATATAAACTTATAGAACAAAATGGTCTAATAGAACAATATGAACTAATAGAAGAATAGGAACTAAAAGAACAAATGAACTGATATAACAACAAGACCGAATAGAACAGCATGAACTAATAGAACAACGTGAACTAATAGAAGAACATAAACTAAAAGAACAATATGAACTAATAGAACAACATGCAATAATAGAACAATATGAACTAATAAAACAATATGAACTAACATAAAAACAAGAATGAATAGAAGAACATGAACTAATAGAACAACATGAACTAATAGAAAAACATGAATGAAAAGAAAAATATAAACTAAAAGAAACACATAAACTAATAGAACAACATAAAATAACAGGACAATAGGAACAAATAGAACAACATGAACTTTTAGAACAACGTCAACTAAAAGAACAATATGAACTTATAGAATAACATAAACTAATAGAACAAAAGAAACTAATAGAACAATAGGAACAAATAGAACAACATAAACTAATAGAAAAACATGAACAAATAGAACAAAATGAATTAATAGGTAAATAGGAACTAATAGAACAACACGAAGTTATAGAACAACGTGAACTAATAGAACACTGTGAACTAATAGACCACCATAAACTAATAGAACAAGATGAACTAATAGAACAATACGACTAATAAAACAACATAAACTAATAGAACAACATGAACTAATAGAACAACATGCAATAATAGAAAAATATGAACTAATAGAACAATATGAACTATTATAAAAACAAGAATGAATAGAACAACATGAACTAATAGAACAACAAAAATTAATAGAACAAAATGAACTAATAGAACAAAATGAACTAATAGAACGACATAAACTAATAGAACAATATGAATTAATAGAACAAAATAAACTAATAGAACAACATAAACTAATAGTACATTATGAACTAATATAACCACAAGAACGAATAGAACAACATAAACTAATAGAACAACATAAACAAATAGAAAAACATGAGCTAATAGAACAATGGAACTAAAAGAACAACACGAACTAATAGAACTACATGAACTAATAGAACAACATGAACTAATAGAACAACATAAAATAATAGAACAAAATGAAATAATAGAACTAAATGAACTAATAGAACGACATAAATAATAGAAAAATAGGAACTAATAGAACATCATGAAACAATAGAATAATGGAACTAAAAGAACAACATGAAATAATAGAACAACATGAAGTAATAGAACAACACGAACTAATAGAACAAAAGGAATTAATAGAACAACATGAACTAATAGAACAACATAAACTAATAGAACAATAGGAACTTATAGTACAATTTGAACTAGTAGAAAAACACGAATGAATAGAACAACATGACCTAATAGAAGAACATAAACTAATAGAACAACATGAACAAATAGAACAACATGAACTAATCTAACAAAAAAAGTAATAAAACAACATGAACTAATAGATAAATGGAACTAAAAGAACAACATGATCTAATAGAAAAATGGAACTAAAAGAACAACATGAACTAATAGAACAACATGAACTAATATAACAACATAAAGTAATAGAACAACATAAACTAATAGAACAACATAAACTAATAGAACAACATAAACTAATAGAAACACATAAACTAATAGAACAACATAAACTTATAGAAAAACATAAACTAATCAAACAACATGAACTAATAGAACAACATAAACTAACAAAACAACATGAAATAATAGAACAATAGGAACTAATAGAACAACATGAATTTATAGAACAACGTGGACTAATAGAACAATATGAACTAATAGAACAACATAAACTAATAGAACAACATAAACTAAAAGAACGAAAGGAAAAAAAAGAACAACATAAACTAATTGAATAACATGAACTAATAGAACAACAAGAACTAATAGAGTAACAAGATTTAATAGAAAAATATGAACTAATATAACAATATGAACTAATAGAACATTAGGAATTAATAGAACAATAGGAATTAATAGAACATTTTGAACCAATAGAACAACATAAACTAATAGAACAATAGGAATTTATAGAACAATAGGAACTAATATAACAATATAAACTAATATAACAACAAGAATGAACAGAACAACATGAACTAATAGAACAACATAAAATAATAGAACAAAATGAAATAATACAACAATATGAACTAATAGAACGACATTAATTAATAGAACAATAGGAACTAATAGAACAACATGAAACAATAGAATAATGGCACCAAAAGAACAACATGAACTAATAGAACAACATGAACTAATAGAAAAACATGAACTAATCGAAGAACACGAACTAATCGAACAAAAGGAATTAATAGAACAACATGAACTAATAGAACAACATGAACTAATAGAACAACATAAACTAATAGAACAATAGGAACTTATAGAACAATTTAACTAATAGAACAACACGAATGAATAGAACAACATGAATTAATGGATGAACATAAAATAATAATGGAACAACATAAACTAACAGAACAACATAAACTAATAGAACAACATGAATTAATAGAACAACATGAACTAATAGAACAACATGAATTAATAGAACAACATGAACTAATAGAACAATATGAACTAATGGAACAAATTAAACTAATAAAAGATCAAGATCAAATATAACTACACAAACTAATAGAACAAAAAGAAGTAATAGATCAACATGAACTAATAGATCAACATGAACTAATAGAACAACATAAACTAACAAAACAACATGAACTAAGAGAATAACCAGAACGAATAGAAGAACATGTACTAATAGAACAACATGAACTAATAGAACAACATGAACTAATAGAACAATATTAAGTAATAGAACAACAAGAACAAATAGAACAACAAAAACGAATAGAACAAGATGAACTAATAGAACAATAAAACTAATAGGACATTATAAACTAATAGAACAACCTAAACTAATAGAACAACATAAACTAATAGAAAATCATGAACTAGTAGAACAAAAGGAACTAAGAGAACAACATAAACCAATAGAACAACATGAACTAATAGAACAACATAAAATAAAGAACAACATGAAAAAATAGAACAACATGAACTAATAGAATAATATGATCTTATATAAGAAAAAGAACGAATAGAACAACATGAATAATAAAACAACATAAACTTATAGAACAACATGAACAAATAGAAACACACAACATGAACTAATAGAACAACATGAACTAAAAGAACAACATGAACTAATAGAACAACATAAACTAATAGAACAACATGAACTAAAAAACAACATGAACTAATAGAACAACATGAACTAATAGAACAACATGAACTAATAGAACAACACGAACTAATAGAACAACATAAACTAATAGAACAACATGAACTAAAAAACAACATGAACTAATAGAACAACATGAACTAATAGAACAACATAAACTAATAGAACAACATGAACTAAAATACAACATGAACTAATAGAACAACATAAACTAATAGAACAACATGAACTAAAAAACAACATGAACTAATAGAACAACATGAACTAATAGAACAACATAAACTAATAGAACAACATGAACAAAAAAACAACATGAACTAATAGAACAACATAAACTAATAGAACAACATGAACTAAAAGAACAACACGAACTAATAGAACAATAGGAAATAATAGAACAGTATGAACTAATAGAACAACATAACCTAATAGAACAATAGGAACTTATAGAACAATTTGAATTAATTGAACAACACGAATGAATAGAACACCATGAACTAATAAAAGAACATAAACTAATAGAACAACATGAACTAATAGAACAATAGGAACTAATAGAACAACATAAACTAATAGAACAACATAAACTAACAGAACAACATAAACTAATAGAACAACATGAACTAATAGAACAATATGAAATAATAGAACAACATAAACTAATGTAACAACAAGAACGAATAGAAGAACATAAACTAATAGAACAACATGAACTAATAGAATAACAAGAACGAATAGAACAATAGGAACAAATAGAACAACATGTACATGCAAATAACATGAATTAATAGAACAATATAATCTATAACAACAACATGAACTAATAGAACCACATGAACTAATAGTACAACATGTACATATAGAACCACATGAACTAATAGAACCACATGAACTAATAGAACCACATGAACTAATAGAACCACATGAACTAATAGAACAACATGAACTAATAGAACCACATGAACTAATAGAACCTTATGAACTAATATAACCACATGAACTAATAGAACCACATGAACTAATAGAACAACATGAACTAATAGAACCACATGAACTAATAGAACCTTATGAACTAATATAACCACATGAACTAATAGAACAACATGAACTAATAGAACCACATGAACTAATATAACCACATGAACTAATAGAACAACATGAACTAATAGAACCACATGAACTAATATAACCACCTGAACTAATAGAACAACATGAACTAATAGAACCACATGAACTAATAGAACCACATGAACTAATATAACCACATGAACTAATAGAACAACATGAACTAATAGAACCACATGAAATAATAGAACCACATGAACTAATAGAACAACATGAACTAATAGAACCACATGAACTAATAGAACCTTATGAACTAATAGAACCACATGAACTAATAGAACCACATGAACTAATCGAAGAACACGAACTAATCGAACAAAAGGAATTAATAGAATAACATGAACTAATAGAACAATATAAACTAATAGAACAATAGGAACTTATAGAACAATTTAACTAATAGAACAACACGAATGAATAGAACAACATGAATTAATGGATGAACATAAAATAATAATGGAACAACATAAACTAACAGAACAACATAAACTAATAGAACAACATGAATTAATAGAACAACATGAACTAATAGAACAATATGAACTAATGGAACAAAATAAACTAATAAAACATCAAGATCAAATATAACTACACAACCTAATAGAACAAAAAGAAGTAATAGATCAACATGAACTAATAGATCAACATGAACTAATAGAACAACATAAACTAACAAAACAACATGAACTAATAGAACAACAAGAACGAATAGAACAACATAAACTAATAGAACAACATGAACTAATAGAACAACATGAACTAATAGAACAATATTAAGTAATAGAACAACAAGAACAATTAGAACAACAAAAACGAATAGAACAAGATGAACTAATAGAACAATAAAACTAATACTACATTATAAACTAATAGAACAACCTAAACGAATAGAACAACATAAACTAATAGAAAATCATGAACTAGTAGAACAAAAGGAACTAACAGAACAACATAAACAATAGAACAACATGAACTAATAGAACAACATAAAATAAAGAACAACATGAAATAATAGAACAACATGAACTAATAGAATAATATGATCTTATATAAGAAAAAGAATGAATAGAACAACATGAATAATAAAACAACATAAACTTATAGAACAACATGAACAAATAGAAACACACAACATGAACTAATAGAACAACATGAACTAAAAGAACAACATGAACTAATAGAACAACATGAACTAATAGAACAACAAGAACGAATAGAACAATAGGAACAAATAGAACAACATGTACATGCAAATAACATGAATTAATAGAACAATATAATCTATAACAACAACATGAACTAATAGAACCACATGAACTAATAGTACAACATGTACTAATAGAACCACATGAACTAATAGAACCACATGAACTAATAGAACCACATGAACGAATAGAACCACATGAACTAATAGAACAACATGAACTAATAGAACCACATGAACTAATAGAACCTTATGAACTAATATAACCACATGAACTAATAGAACCACATGAACTAATAGAACCACATGAACTAATAGAACAACATGAACTAATAGAACCACATGAACTAATAGAACCACATGAACTAATAGAACCTTATGAACTAATATAACCACATGAACTAATAGAACAACATGAACTAATAGAATCACATGAACTAATATAACCACATGAACTAATAGAACAACATGAACTAATAGAACCACATGAACTAATATAACCACCTGAACTAATAGAACAACATGAACTAATAGAACCACATGAACTAATAGAACCACATGAACTAATATAACCACATGAACTAATAGAACAACATGAACTAATAGAACCACATGAACTAATAGAACCACATGAACTAATAGAACAACATGAACTAATAGAACCACATGAACTAATAGAACCTTATGAACTAATAGAACCACATGAACTAATAGAACAACATGAACTAATAGAACCACATGAACTAATATAACCACATGAACTAATAGAACAACATGAACTAATAGAACCACATGAACTAATATAACCACATGAACTAATAGAACAACATGAACTAATAGAACCACATGAACTAATAGAACCACATGAACTACTAGATATACATGTACATATAGAAAAACATGAATTAATGAAACAACATAAACTAAAAATGAAAATGAATTAATTGAACAACATGCAATGGTTCCCTGAGAACTTGAGAAATGGGGCAACAACAAGTCGAGACTCCGGGGTGAAAAATAGGGCTGCCCAGGCACACCCATAAAAACAGACACCTTTCAGCGTATCAAGCACTCGTTTTCTGACAAAGTGTTACGGGCTATTACAAGACTAGTAGGAATTCCAGAGGTGTACACGCTAGCATGCCCTCCCAAGCAAGTCTGGACCCGAACATAAACGGTGGAACGCACGTAGACTTCGGTCCCCCTAACTGGAACATGTGGAGGCCAGGACGCCAGGTGATTCCAACATTAAATATGTTGTATGTGGCACAGTCAAGAAGATGAGGCTTGCGGACAACATGTTAGCCTGGGACATAAAGAACGAGCGCACCCCTCCCCGAGAGTATGTATTAGTATGAGTAGTCGAACTATAATACTCTTGAAATCTTTGAGAGTTTGAAGGAGGGTTGCAATGAAATTAGGAAGGTCAAGGATTGCATGGATTTAAACGTTTTTCTCAGCGCGTCACCCCTTTTTAAATTAAAAAATATACCGCACCATTTACACACACACACACACACACACACACACACATATATATATATATATATATATATATATATATATATATATATATATATATATATATATATATATATATATATTATATATATATATAAAAAATATACCGCACTATATACACACACACACACACACACACACACACACATATATATATATATATATATATATATATATATATATATATATATATGTATATATATAAATATTTATATAATATATATATATAATAATAATAATGAGGGGTCTTATATAGCGCGGTACCACAGCCTAGGGCCGGGCTCACCGCGCTGTACATAAAAATTTTATCAAAAGAGACATAACTATGACATTAAAATAAAATACATTTATGAAAAAAAGAACAGCAATGTATATTCACCCACCCCACAACATAACTTTTACAAGGCAAACCATGGACGGCAGCCAGCAAGATCATTTATCGGTCCGAGGAGGGGAATCAGTCAGGGTAGTATGATTTAAAAAGATATGTTTTGAGTGCAGTTTTGAAGGCCTGGGTGGTTGGTATATTGCGTATGTTTAGTGGCAAAGAATTTATTTATTTATTTATTTAGGCATGTTTATATAGCGCTTACCATAAAGCTCTGAGCTCTTTACAATTATTTGGGGGCGCAGAAAGAGAAAGATAGTTCACCATATGTTTTAGTGTGTGTCTTGGGAACGGACAGAATACACGTGTCTGCAGAGGAGCGAAGCTGTCGAAGGGGTGAATAGACAGAAAGAAGTTCGGTTAAATACATACATATAACTAATTTTTAAACTCTGGTTTCCCCTCGGAAACTACCTACCGCCCCACAGGGTGTGTGGAAATCCATCTTTCAGAAACCTGCTATGTGCTGTTTAATGTATTTCTCTCTTAAATTGTGCTCAGATTTCTTTTTTTACCCAAGATACACACTTCGCACACCAACATTTCCAGTGTACTGATATTCATTCAGTAAATATCCTAATATTATTTTTAGATCAATGTCTCCGACAAGAGTGCCCCTGAAACCTTCTTTATCTACAGCATTGCTAAAGTCTCCAGGAATCAGATCTGTTAGCACCAATGATTAAATTAAGTACCCATAACAGGGTTGGGTTGCTGAGTGGCCTAAACTGAGCCAAACTCAATTACGTGGTCTGGAGTTCAATCCCCACCAAAGCCAAGTCAAGCAAAGACACTACCAACACCCGGTGGATGGGACTCGTTATCCTCTACTATGTCTGCCATGTTCAGTGTATTGATCATTCTCGACGTTCACGATGTTTCGGTGCATGCCATTGAATAGGATACTTCACTGGTTGCAAGGGGCTACTATTGTTGGGCCTTTAATTAAATCATAACTTAAACGCTTTAACTACACAATGTGTTTAACTGTATTATTTATTTTGCCATGAACCATAACTATATATTGGCATCAATGAACATTTCAGTAGACAATTTTTAGCATAACAGATCGTTATGACTTATTTTTTTATTTGAATTTTTAAAAAGAAAAAAAAAGATATCTGCATGGTATTTTAAGTTGTTGCATGGCCCTTAGTGAGCCTAGGGGACATTGACGGGAAGGCTGGCGTTGTAACTAGGGACATTGAAGGGAAGGCTGGTGTTGTAACTAGGGGACATTGAAGGGAAGGCTGGTGTTGTAACTAGGGGACATTGAAGGGAAGGCTGGCGTTGTAACTAGGGGACATTGAAGGGAAGGCTCGTGTTGTAACTAGGGGACATTGAAGGGAAGGCTAGCGTTGTAACTAGGGGACATTGACGGGAAGACTGGTGTTGTAACTAGGGGACATTGACGGGAAGACTGGTGTTGTAACTAGGGGACATTGAAGGGAAGGCTGGTGTTGTAACTAGGGGACATTGAAGGGAAGACTGGTGTTGTAACTAGGGGACATTGACGGGAAGACTGGTGTTGTAACTAGGGGACATTGAAGGGAAGGCTGGTGTTGTAACTAGGGGACATTGAAGGGAAGGCTGGTGTTGTAACTAGGGGACATTGACGGGAAGACTGGTGTTGTAACTAGGGGACATTGACGGGAAGGCTGGTGTTGTAACTAGGGGACATTGACGGGAAGACTGGTGTTGTAAATAGGGGACATTGACGGGAAGACTTATGTTGTAACTAGGGGACATTGAAGGGAAGGCTGGTGTTGTAACTAGGGGACATTGAAGGGAAGGCTGGTGTTGTAACTAGGGGACATTGACGGGAAGACTGGCGTTGTAACTAGGGGACATTGACGGGAAGGCTGGTGTTGTAACTAGGGGACATTGACGGGAAGACTGGTGTTGTAACTAGGGGACATTGACGGGAAGACTTGTGTTGTAACTAGGGGACATTGAAGGGAAGGCTGGTGTTGTAACTAGGGGACATTGAAGGGAAGGCTGGTGTTGTAACTAGGGGACATTGACGGGAAGACTGGCGTTGTAACTAGGGGACATTGACGGTGGGAAGGCTGGTGTTGTAACTAGGGGATATTGGCGGGAAGACTGGCTTTGTAACTAGGGGACATTGGCGGGAAGACTGGCGTTGTAACTAGGGGACATTGGCGGGAAGACTGGCGTTGTAACTAGGGGACATTGGCGGGAAGACTGGCTTTGTAAATAGGGGACATTGGCGGGAAGACTGGCGTTGTAACTAGGGGACATTGGCGGGAAGACTGGCGTTGTAACTAGGGGACATTGACGGGAAGGCTGGTGTTGTAACTGAGATTCGAGCTCATGCCATATAAGTATGATGTAGTACACGCTGAGCCACCCAAACAACCGTAAATGAAAAATAACACGGTAGAATAATGAAAATTTAAAATATTTTATATCATTATTTCAACAAGTACAACGAAAAAAAAGTCAATGAAATCTGCAAGACAACTGTTTTTTTAATTGACTTCTGAGTTGTTTTTTTCATTATTTGCATTATTTTATTTTTAATTTTAGTTAGTTTACATGTTTTTAATAATTGTAAAGCGCTTAGAGCTTTAAGGTAAGCGCTATATAAAAATGCCTAAATAAATAAATAAATAAATGTTCATTATATATTTGTAATCCATTAAAAAAAATAATAACGTTTTAATATTAAGGGGAGCTCAACCTGAAATTCAGAATTTCCCTCGCAAGTTAAATTTCCATTTGGCAAAATTTCCCTCTTAAGTTACCTATCAAACTTTTGTTTATTTGTTGTTGTTTTTTCTTTTGTTTGCATGAGGGTTAAAGGGGTGAGGTGAGTCGGAGGGTTAATTGTAAAAGTCGTGTGTTAAGATTTGCTTCGTAGCTTGTTGACTTCTGCTGTACCTAGGTATCCTACACTACATGCCACTAGGACGCCACTGGTGTGGTTTTGAGTGCGACGGTTGTGTTTGGGGCCGTAGTGTTCTCGTGAGCGGCCAGCCCGTCCAGTATCATGTTGAGCTCCAGGTCGTGCAGGCTCACGTTTAAGGTAAGCAGCTCCACCTGGTGCTTGAGGCTCATCATCTCGTAGTACGTGTACATGGACAGGTTGACCCTGAGGTCCATGACCTCTGACCTCAGCTCCCGATTCTCCCGCTGCAGGTCCGCGATGGTGTTGTCGTGCACGATGATGTACTTGACCAGGTCGGAGATGTTGGGCTCGGTGGCGTCCACTCGGATGGACGTGCTCAGGTAGACGGAATGCTTCTCCTGGTTGAGGGCGAACAGCTCGCACGTGTAGAGCCCGGCCTGCTCCGCGACAGGGCTGTCCCAGGTGAGCTGTAGGTAGGCCTGTTCCCCGGAGACTGTCGACGGTGCGCCGCTACCTTCAACTTTGACGCGCCCCACGTAGAAGCCCTCGGCCACGGCGCCGTCAAACGGCGTCACACTGGCGACGGTCTCCTTCCGTCCCGAGATAACCTTGCTGACAATGATGGACGTCACGTGGAAGACGTCCGCACGGTCGGATAGACTATACGGCTGTAGATTAGGAAGTTCAGTTGGAGATGCTTGCGTTGGTATGGCTGATACCAATGTCGTTGTTGTCGCTGGTTGTGATCGGATCGCTGTTGTCCAGTCATAATAGTAATCTGTTGAAGAGGTCATAGCTTGTCTATTGTGTGGCCACAAGATGTTCTCAGAGACAGAACACCTCAGCTGCAGTTGTTTGGTCAATATCTGGTGAATCACCGTTGGGTTGGTTTCAAACTTCAAAACCGAACCTTTTGAATAGAATCAATTTATGCACTTAATATTATAAGCCTTAAACGAAATTGATACTCGAGACCATTTCACATATTTTTTTTAAGACTTTTGAGAAATAGTTTAAAATTTAATTAAAATTGAAAAAGTTACAGAATATGATCGATATAGTATCAATGCACTGAACATTAGTAAGGGCCGGTTAATCGAATAATTCGAGTCCTCATCAATAATTTATAACAAGGATCGAAAAAAGAATAATTTTTAAAGTTAATTTTAATCAATTATTTCAATAGTTAAAGCCAATAACATTTTTACCAACCTCTCTATCTCTCTCTCTCTCTCTTGCTCTCTTTCGCTCTCTCTCTCTCTTTCTCTCTCTCTCTCTCTCCCTCCATCTCCCTCTTTGCAGTCTACACCAAGTATGACAATGAGTAATTTAGGACATCGTAAACAGGGAATTAAAAAACAAAATGTTTCATAACAAAATCATGCGATAATATTCTTGAGTAAAGTTGTACTATTTTTCTTTCGTGAGCATTTTGTTTATTTTCAATTTCCCCCATTTATTTGAAACGTAACATCTTTCAATATTAGCTCTTTGAAACATCTTAATAGAATAATAGACCTGTGGGATTTAGTGTCACGTCATCTGCTAAATCAGGTAAGTTTTAATTTCTTTTTTTTTTCCCTAATTATTTTAACACTTCACTTACCGAAAGCTCCAGCTCGAAAACAGAGTGTTGCCATGGCAACGATTACGAGAATCAGCCCGTTCATTGTTTAATTTCTCTCCTTTAGAAAGACCTTCTGAACAAAAGAAGTGATTGGCGATTAATTCAGTTGGTCTTTGTGGAATAGGTAATAGGTCTGAGGCTGTCTCAATATTACAGTATACACATTCAGCTCAGAGATAAGCTATTGACTTCACCAAGGCTGCTTATCTGAGATCACTATCGGTAGCATGGGGTCGCATGCTCACTTTCTCACAGCAGGTCATGGGAGGATTTAAAACGACTTTTACTCTGGATATAATACGCTGGGCACTGACAACAATTTAGAGAGTACAAGTATTAGTCCATGTCTGAAATATGACGTCATATAGCTTTCTAGCAAGACGCAAATAGTAGCATCAAGCTGTGCTACACTGAGTTGATTACCAGCATGGTGTTTCCTTCCCCTTCTATTCACGAGAACGTCAGATTGAAACACGCATGGCTGAGGCTCTGCACGTGCCCTTTGAATTTCTCAAACAATAGTGTTGGCAGTGGCTAGAAATGGTGACTCGTGGTGTTTGCTGGATCTAGAACTGGTGTTTCATGGTGGTTGTTGTGGCTAGAAATGGTGCCTTGTGGTGTAAGCTGGGTTCAGAAATGGTGTCTCTGCGTTTTGGAGGGGCTAGAAATTGTATATTGTGGTGTAAGCTGGTGCCAGAAATGGTGTATCGTGATATAGGCAGGGGCTAGAAATGGTGTCTGGTGGTGTTGGTTGGTGCAGGAAATGATGAGTCGCGGTGTTGACTGGGCTCAAAAAGGTGTGTATTATTTTCTGGTGCTATGAAATGCCACACCTTATTTTGCCTAGGGCTAGAAATGGTGACTCTTCGTGTTAATATTTAGACTATTATTAAGAGAATACTCGCTTGTCATGTATCATGTCATGGGTGTAAAACTGGAAGGCCTGTCATAGCTTAGTTATTATATGATAGGCCTGACATCACTCTTATCTGATAGGCCATCAGTAACTAATGTGACAGGCCTGCCATCGTTAACTTATGTGATAGGCCAGTCATCACTAACTAATATGATAGGCTTGCCATCGCTAACTAATGTGATAGGCCTGCCATCGCTAACTAATGTGATAGGCCTGTCATCGCTAACTAATGTGATAGGCCTGCCATCTCTCACTAATGTGGTAGGCCTGTCATTGCTAACTAATGTGGTAGGCCTGCCATCGCTAACTAATGTGATAGGCCTGTCATCACTAACTAATGTGATAATATTTGCGGTGGTAAATTTATAAGCTCCTGACCAGTACCGACTGGATATATAACCCAAGTACAATTTCATGTTGTTAAGTTATTGTAAACAAAATTATTCATTTTTAGCTGCAAATATAATGTAGGCCAACGTCTTAGATTCGGTTCCTGTTGTTTGTGTGCTGAGTAGAAGTCATTGTAACACATATGCAGGGGCGTGCCTATGGTCTGGCGAATGGAGCAGCTGCGAGTGTATGTCTTAGTGTGAGTTTAAGGGGCGCACTTTCCGGAGCTCTGACCGTATGGAATTTTCAAGGTTCGCCATATTAAATATATACGAATTCGATTATAATAAATTATATTTATAAAAATGTGTAAGCTTTTCATTCATAAACCTAATTTGTGTTTACAAACTTCATTTTATGCAGCCTGTCAAGGGCAGAATATCAACATGGTTCATCAACTTCAGTTCCTTCTCCTAGGGTGTGAACTTGTATAACTTGCATGGAGAAAGTAGATTGACATCGAAGTGGGATACGATGATTGCTTACTTATATAGCACTCGTCTCCATGCTTTTCTAGCATGCCCAAAGCGCTCTGATGTCGCAAAATCTACTTAAATAAAGATGTCCTTAAATATCTCTTAAATGATTCTTTATCATTTTTAAAATTTCCCTCAAAGATTGAGACTAACTGTTCCTTAATGTCGGCTCTGTTGCTCCAAAATTGCGCACTCCGTATTTTGTGTGTGTCCATCCACACTGAGACCTCTCATTAGGGACTGTGACGCAGGCTCTTTAAGGCTACCTGTTTGGAAATACGTTCTTTAAAATATTCAGGTGCAGAGCCTTCCATACAGCTGTGCGACCGGGACATAATTTTGTGGTCAATGTGCGCACTCAGAGGAAGCCAGTGGGGTACTGTGACACATAATTTCATTGTCAAGTATTACACTGATTTGACTCACACCATTGTTAGCAACCCAATCCCCCCCCCCAAAAAAAAAAAAAAAAAGTCACAATTTTAAAGAACCGATTCATATTTTTTAAGGACTCATACTCGTATTGGGTACGTACAAACTTTTGTTTAAAACAGAGTAGCTTGCCTTGGACAACTTCCACTTCCGAGTCGTTTCAAATTCGTGTTTGGTGTTACTCAAATATATATGTATGTATGTATATATTTATATACATTTATATATATACATATATATATATATATATATATATATATATAGATAGATATATATAAATATATATATATATATATATATATATATATAGAGAGAGAGAGATATATAGATATAGATATATATATAGAGATATATATATATATATATACATATATATATATCGTTTCAAATTCGTGTTTGGTGTTACTCAAATATATATGTATGTATGTATATATTTATATACATTTATATATATACATATATATATATATATATATATATATATAGATAGATATATATAAATATATATATATAGATATATATATATATATAGAGAGAGAGAGATATATAGATATAGATATATATATAGAGATATATATATATATATATACATATATATATATGTATTATTATTTTTTATTTTATTTTATTTTTCGATGAATATTGTTTCAAACTAAGTGATTTGTTTCCATTCAACTGATGGTATTATCATACAATCCATATTTTTCTCGACAATCAATCTGCATCGAGCAATGATATGAAAGAAGAACGCCTCATTTCTTCTTCTCTCCCGGATATATAATTTTTTTTTCTCTTTTCCTCTAGGCTGTCGTAGCCCAGAGACTTCTCATCAGTATTGAAATTCTTCTGCCTACAATCGTAATTTGTTTCAAGCAGAAAGACTTTTTAGATATGTTTTATTTCGCTTGAAAAGACTTTTGTGCAGGGTCCCTGCTTTAACGGACAGGGACATCCTAAAGGTCCTTACTCATTTGCGGACAAGTCATTTTAAAGCAAATTTCTACGGAATATCATTAAATTAACCTCTAAACTTTTGGTAACTCTGCGTCACGTTGGCAATTTGGATTTGTTTTTTTTGTTTTGTTTTTTATGGGGTCAGGGTGTTTTCCTGTGTTAAGCAACCGTCCACACAAAAAAATAATAAAACAACTATATTTTTTTTTTTTTAAATGAAGCAATAACCACGTCTACACCACGGCCATAGGTAGGGCGCTGAAGAGTGGGCGGCCTCCCCAGGTGGCACCTCATTTTTTTTATTGAGGAGCGGAATTTGGGTCGTACAAAGGTCTTACAGGGGACAGCAAAACTCTTGAGCCAGCCCAGAATGGCACTTACCCTAGCTACGCCACTGCTCTACGCTCTGCTCCACATCTCATTTCTCAACTGCTACCGTCATTTGTTTTATTTAGAAAAAAAACAACAACACAAACTTGTAAAGAAACTTGTTTTATTGCGTTCATGAACACTTGTAATAAACTTTATTATTTATTTGAAGCATATTATTTTTCCATTCTCGACTATCACTCCATCTAAACATGGTCACTCCACGGTCGGATGTTGTTCAAATGTCTAATTGTCCATGGCCAGCCACATGAAATCGGCGATCGTGCTGCTGCCGGTGCTGATACAACTGACGTTGAACCCGGTCTCCGTCACCAGTTCGGTGTTCACCTGGAAGATGTAAGGGTCATCCCTGCTCACGTCTGTGCTCACCGTGAAACCGAGTCGTACAAAAGTGGTGAGCACGGTCGGTTTGACCTTGTACGATGTGCGGAACCGGATGTACTGATTCTTACAAATGTCGAAACCTGATTGGATGTTCTGTGCCTTCGCGTTGTCCATCCGTCGACTGAGCTCCGTGGTCTGATTGGAAAAGTTAGAGTGAAAATTGTCGAATTCTCCTCGCAGTGTAAGACTCTCATTGATTTGCATGCTGACTTTCAGCTTGAGATTTTGAACGCCGGCTTTCAACTCTTCATTCTCACGTTCAAGGTCGGCTATGTACTTCTTGTGGTCCGCGATGGTCCTTTCGTGAGCGGCAACATACTTGACCAGGTCCGAAATGGACGGCTCGGTGACGGAGATCTCAAAAGTTTTGCTCAGCGACGTCGGGTGCCTGTCTGCTGTAAGGGTCATGGCCTCGCAGCTGTAACTTCCGCCTTGGTCTTCCAGGGGGTTTTCCCAAACGACCTGCAGATACGCCTGTTCGTCAGTTGCCGGAGACGCTTCGGTGCTGCCCTCCACCGTCACCACGTTAACGAACGGACCTTCGGCGACAGCAGTGTCGTACGGCGTCACGTTGGCCACAGCCTCGTTCTGCATGGTCAGCGAGTTCAGTTTCCGAATGATAATGGAAACCACGTGAACCACATCGGCCTGTCCGGCCGGGGGCGTCGTCCTCAGTTCTGTCGTCGATTGGTCCAGCCCTCCATGGAGCTGCCGTTTACCCGGTAGTGTTCCGTTTTTGATGGCGCATCTGACTGTCAGCGTGTTGGTTAGGATGGGTAAGATTTTTTAAGGGTTGAATTAAAAAATCAATAAAAAGGCAAAAAAAAAAAAAAAAAAAAAAATTAAAATTATTTTATTTAGATGCACATGGCAGTACCTCACTGTTTATTTAAATGTACATTAAACATCTAAATTATAGGTATGAGTGTTAGGAGACTTGAAGACAGATATATTTACATAACAGATTTACTTTTATTTTAAACTATCACTTTTGTAAAAACAAATTTGAAGAATGGATAAATGTACTAATATCTTTTCTCAACAAGTTCCCGTCACTTTAGACTTTAGACCCACATGTTTACTACTGCTAATAAATTCGTGGTCGCAGTAGTTCAACGTTTGACCGATTAGGACGACACTTTTTGACTAACATCTAATTGTCCTACGATCAACAACTATTTGTCCTAGAATCAACATCTAATTGTCCTAGGATAAACATGTAACTGCCTTTTTACCAATTCATAATTATCCCATGACAAAACATCTAATTGTCCTATGACAAACATCTAATCGTCATATGACCAGCTACTAACTATCACATAACCAACATTTAATTTCCTATGACCCATATCGTAGTGTCCAATGACACCATCTAATTGTCCTATAACGAACATCTAATTATCTTATGACCAATATCTAATTGTCCTATGACCAATATCTAAGTTTCCTATAACCAATATTTAATTTCCCTATGAAAATATATACACATCCTATGACCATCATCTCATTGTCTTATGACCAACTACTAATTGTCCTAGGACCAAAATCTAATTTTACTAGGACAAGCATCTAATTGTCCTATAGCCAACATCTAGCTATCCTATGACCAATATCTAAGTATAATATGACCACCATTTAATTGTCCTATGACAATATCTAATTGTCCTATGGCGAAAATCTAATTGTTCTTTGACCAACATCTCATTGTCCTATAATCTACATTCACTGTCCTATGACTTAGTTGAAATTAATCATAAACACGGGTGTTTGATAACAATTAAATCAATCAAAATTTCATGCAACCACTGACATCTAAACTTCTCTATTGATACAAAGTTATCGACTTCCACAATTCGTTACCTAAAACCCCCAGAAAAGTAAGTCAGTGAAATATTTTTTTTTAAGCTATTGAAGCCAAGAAAGTAGCATCGACTTAGATACACTAATTAGTTACAACAACTTTTACAATAACTTTTATTTGATTCGCTAAAGTTCACGCAATGAAATAACTTGAAATTATTAACGCATTACTTTAATTGTGAACTAGTTTATTCTTCCTAATTGTCCAACTTTTATTCATTGTGAGAATCATTTGCAACCTTAAAAAGATATTATTAATAGTTCACTAATCAGACACAAACAATATGTGACAATAATTCAATCTAGGTTCAGCTTGAATGGTGATTTTACAAAACAATGTAGACGTTTCGGCAAATGCCTTCATCAGTACAAAACAAAACAAAACATTTAAAAAGTGTAATTTTAATATACATATTATCAATATTTCACCTAAAGTGTAATCCATAAACCATATGACCACCGTGACAGCTGTCAGTGACATCAAGATCTTCATGTCTTCTCCTGTCGAAATCTGCTCTCTAAAAAAATGTGCATTAAACTGTTTCTATTTCACTGAAAAGAAATGCGTTTCTTCGTTCAAGGCACATAACTACCCAGAACACCGACAGAGTTGCACATCTTAACACACACTTTGTCATGATTTCCTATTTTTAATTAGTCAGCCTGATTTCGATTCCTTATCTACTGCAACCCAAGTTTGTTACTAGCAGGCCAACTAACTACTGATTTCTTTGACCAACGAAATTTAAAAACTCTATTTTCATTTTTTTTTCTCTCTCCAGCTACATCTGCTGTTGTTGTTTTTTTAAATTCAATGAGAAATGCTAAATTTGTAAAAAAGTAAGTTTTGTTGACGGTTAAAATAAGTACCAGCAAGACATTTTTATTGTGAAAGATAAGCGAGCAAGTGATCGCTAAATTATTTTTAGAAATCTCATGCTACAAAGATGTTCTGTTCACCAGCATCTCTCAAACGTTAAAATTAAAACGACGGGCCAATCAAGTAAAACAATTTAAATTTATCATCAAATGCACGCAGTGGGTTCTAAAGAAGCTCTGCGCAGCTTGGAGCAAACTTTGAATTCACGTTCCGAATTACACGGCTGAAAGCGATTCTCATAGCGTGTAATGTTTTCATTCTCAATATTGACGCGCTTGGCGTGGGGCATTGTGATCTGTGATTTTGAAATAGAAAAAAAAAAAAATTAATAATAGCAATAACGTTCCGACTCGTAATGACTTTGGACGTGGTTACAGCTAAAGACTCTCCACCTTGGCACTGGATGGCAGATTTAACTCACTGAGAACAGAGAAAACCGATGACATCGTACTTCATCACAACCGTTGAAGAACCTCCATTGTAATGTCTAGGGACTGGTTATGAATCAGAGCTTTTCCATTTTGGGCGTTCGCCACTCGGGGGCTGTTTGAAGATTATTGGTGGCCCGTGGGCGAAGGGCATCAAGTACCTGGCAAAAATCTATTTACAGTGAAAAAATTGTGTGCGAATTTGTGGGTTAGAGACAGTCTGAAAAAAGGAGGGTTTTTTTTATTTGGGGGGGGGGGGGGGGTTGGGGGGGGGGGGGCGCCCGGGGGGATTGGGGGGTGTGGGTAGTACCTGGCAAAAATCTATTTACAGTGAAAAAATTGTGTGCGAATTTGTGGGTTAGAGACAGTCTGAAAAAAGGAGGGTTTTTTTTATTTGGGGGGGGGGTGGGGTTTGGGATGTGGGGGCCGCCAGTGGGAATTGGGGAGTTTGGGAAACACTGTTATAATTGATATGAATGACAAAGACATTAACATTCAAGGAAAATCTTATCAGTGCTGTCATTCATGTATAAGTATGTACATTTTATTTGCTAATTAAACTAAATATTGAGTCCAGTAGAGTGCGTGAGTTAAAGTGAAGACAATGAATTTTAAATTACTTCAAATCGTAAAAAAAAGTCATAATTTCTAACAGTTTTGTATGACTATTTATGGAATCGGAGTAGAAGTGTTATATTCATCATACTTATTAACAAATTCGTGTTTCCCTTTTACGTTTGTGAACAATAAATGTCATCCCTTGGTGGTGCCGCTAAATGTCATCCCATGGTGGTGCAAATAAATGCCATCCCTTGATGGTGTCACTTAATGTCATACCTTGGTGGTGCCACTAAATGCCATCCCTTGATGGTGCCACTTAATGTCATCCCTTGGTGGTGCCACTAAATGTCATCCCTTGGTGCTGTCACTAAATGTCATCCCTGGTGGTGCAACTAAATGTCATCCCTTAATGGTTCCCCTAAATGTCATCCCTCAGTGGTGCCACTAAATATCATCCCTTGGTGCTGTCACTAAATCTCATCCCTTGGTGCTGTCACTAAATTTCATCCCATGGTGGTGCTACTAAATGTCATCCCTTAGTGTTGCAACTTAATGTCCTCCCTTGGTGGTGCCATTAAATGCCATCCCTTGGTGGTACCACTAAATGTCATCCCTTGGATCTGTTATGAAATGTCATCCTTTTGTGGTGCCACAAAATGTCATCTATTGGGGGTGCCACTAAAAGTCATCCCCTAGTGGTTCCACTAAATATCATCCTTTGGTGCTGTCACTAAATGTCATCCCTTGGTGGTGCTACTAAATGTCATCCCTTAGTGGTGCCACTAAATGTCATCCATTGGTGCTGGCACTAAATGTCATCCCTTAGTGGTGCCACTAAATTTCATCCCTTGGTGGTGCTACATAATGTCATCCCTTAGTGGTGCCACTAAATGTCATCCCTTGGTGCTGTCACTAAATGTCATCCCTTGGTGATGCCACTAAATTTCATCCCTTAGTGGTGCCACTAAATGTCATCTATTGGTGGTGCCGCTAAATGCCATCCCTTGGTGGTGCTACTAATTTAGGGTTATTCTGTTGTGGTGATTTAACTAAAAGGGATCCCATGGTGGGGCAATCAATTTTATTCCCTGGCGGTTCCACTCATTGCCATCCCCTGGTGGCGCCCTTACTCATGGAAACAGAAAGAATAAAGAATACACATCAGAATACACCCCATTTATATTTGCAATTGTCCAATGCAGCTTTTCAATTTTTTTACGCACATTATTTTTCTTTCTACACTTAGCATAAACGCTATATAAAAATAGTATTTATTTAAAGAGACGACGATTATGTAAGAAATAAAGGTGTCATCTCTTTCAAGATGTGAAATTATTGCTATATCATGCAATAGCTAATGGGCTGAACCATTTTGTGCATACAAAAGTGGGATCCTTGATCTCAAAAGGTTGGGATCCACTGAATATTATCTATGTTATTGGTTCTTGGAGCTTGATTTTAAAATAAAACTGATTTCCGCTATAAAAAATGGTGGGGGGGCGAGGGTTGGCCTTCATGTAGTTATTTCTTCAACAATAGTTTGAATCCATTACTTGTAAAAATAGCTTCATCGCCATGTATCAAAATCTTGGTTTATTCCATTATTTCAAATAAATTATTTGTGGTACGGACTTTCGAATTAGAAGAGAGGGAACAGCGTGACAACTTTACTGGAATTCGAGGTAACAAAATACAATTAATAATTGTATTGTCTTATCGTAATAAAAAGTGACTCTGATACACATGTAAAACTTTTATTATTTCTATTCATACGGGATTAATGATAGACGTTCATCAGTTGTCTATTGCCATCCAGGAAATAACGTTAGAGATAGAAGATGAACTTGATGCACAACGTAACTGAAAGCCGTCAGTGCTCACGGATGATTTGCTTAACGTGACACTGTAGCTATTGCTAGAGGAGCTAGAGAAGGCTAAAAATACATCAGGGACAGATGCGTATTTTTTCTGAAACTTGATAGTGATATCTCCTGCATTATTACTGCACGTAATATTTCCGGTTTGGATGTTTTGACCGGTTAAGTTTCCGGTGATAATCTCCAACCGATGGATGTCCCCGTTCAGCATCTGAAACTTCTGGATCAGACCCTCAGTGTGATTTTGTTCTTTCAACTCCTGGGCAGAGATCTGATCTTCCAGCTGATGGACGCGATCCTGCAGAGTCTCTATGTGTTTGTCGTTATCTGAAATGTACTTAACGAGGTCAGTCAAGGTAGCGGCCGCAGTTTTGACCTGTGTCGACACCGTCACTGACTCGGGGTGTAGAAGCGCGTTCAGAGCGTAGATCTCGCAGATGTAAACGCCATCTTGGTCTTCCAACGGGTGGTCCCAGGTGAGCTCCAAAAATCCCTTCTCCCCGTTGCCAGAGGTTGGGTTGGTGCTGCCGGTGACTGAGATCTTGCCCAGGTCAACTTTAGCGGTTGGTGGGTCGAAAGAAGAGACGGTTGCTACGGTAACGTTCACTCTTGTCTCCGGGTGCATTCTCGTGATGATGATGGAGGTCACGTGGGAAACATCTGCCGGTGTCGTAGACGTCTCTGAGACGGCAGAGGAAGTGACAACACGACGGCCAATGATCTCTACCGGCTCACTTGTCACAGAGCAGCGCAGTTTGAGAGTTTTTGTCAAGACTGGGATTATTGTCTGAGGGTCCACCGTCACGATAACTTTGGATGCTGAAAAACAGAATATCGCAAATAGTTGACTCAATATCATGTTGGCAATGATGAGTTGATGAAGCAAATGACCACCTAAGCTCTATGAATATATATATATATATATATATATATATATATATATATATATATATATATATATATATATATATATATATATATATATATATATATATATATATACACTATATAAGAAATAAGATTACGTTTAGAGCTCAGAGATGTATGACCTGTCACTAATTGAGCGATGTTGACCTCGCTATCGGGAAATTTGGGACATTACGCCATCGTTGCATGCCTCCTTATTTTTTTTTTATATTAATTTGAAAATATTATGTTGTTAAAGAACGTTAAAAAAAGGAATTAGAATAAACATATTCTCATACAACTCAAACACAAAGCCACGGCAAATGCTTCAAATTTAACACATACCTTACGAAACAAAAGATATTTTTGATGCATTTTTGTTAATAAGCAAGTCACAGATCTTTCTTCTATTAAAAAACTCCTACACCATAGGAACTTAATTTTTTTTTAATCAAAACTCAGCAATCGGACAATCGCAATGCAAACGCGATCCCACTTTTAATTAACTAACTCTCTCGCTTGAACGTGCTTCCACTATTCATACTGTTCGTATTACAAGTAGGCTGGTTGGCTTATTAATGAACTGTTCGTCTTAAAAGGTGGCGATTTCACCAGCTGTTGTAAGGAAATAAAAAGCACATGGCATCTACATGTTTTGTGACCTACTTTTCCTGAGTGGTAATGTGTATAGACAATCATTCGCCTAAAATATCGAAAACTTTCAACGACCGAAAAGTGGCGAACTCAGGGATAGCATTCTGCCCAGCTAGGCCAACTGTCTAGCTAGACCAGGGGTCGGGAACCTTTTTGTCTGAGAGAGCCATGGACACCAAATATTTTGAAAAGTAATTCTGTGAGAGCCATACATTATGTTTAAAACAAAAAATTCAAGTACATGTGTGCATTTTGTGTAATTTCAACACTAACATTGGAATAATTATGTCTCTGAATTCTTTTTAATAACATTGTTATGCTTTTGCTAATCAATAATGAGTATTTCTTACCATTAATGAGACTTTTTTTAATAATCGATCATTTGTCTGCGAGCCAGATGCAGCCATCAATAGAGCCAGATCTGGCTCGCGAGCCATAGGTTCCGACCCCTGAGCTAGACCAACTGTCTAGCTAGTCCACCTTAAAATATTTTTTTTTAAATACATATATTAAAATTCTGTACTTATTTTTTATTTTAAAAGAATTCTAAAAATACAAATTTGCGTACGGTGAACTTTGCAACACATTCTTACAGAACTGCTCATCATCACCAACCTGCACTGTAGACAGCCATTCCTAGAACCGTGAGTAGGATACATTTATACGTCTTTGCTTTGTCCATGGCGTCGACAGCGCTTGATTTGGAGCGAGACTATGTTGGCAGCGCTGAACTAAGCTTTAGACTAAACTAACAACGGTTCGGATCATGTGGTGAAACAACCTTGCACGCGATGAATCAGATTGTTTATTTGTAAAAACAAATCAACGCACCCCCCCCCCCCCCCAACCCCCCCCGCAAAAAAAAAAAAAAATAAAAAAAAAAAAAATTTTTTTTTTTAAAAAAAAAATACACCCCCCCCCCCCCCCCCCACAACCTCCCTCGCACAAAAAAAAAAAAGACACGAAAAAAAAAACCTTATCTGTCTCTCCACATTCCTTCATTAAATGCTATGTGAAGTATAAGAGAGGCCGCCGCCTCAATGCGTACCGTTGCAAAAGTTCAACACTGGTGGTGCCTTCCTCATGTTCTTGGTCGCTGTCACTAAATATTTTGTGATAAGGGCATAATTGTTTATTGGCTATTATATAAATCTAGGACAGTGTCCGCAAGACTATCGGACTGCGATATTAATATAAACAACAGGTTGGCCAAATGGTTCTTTAGTGAAACAAACAAACAAAATAGACGTTAATGTACTTAAGCAAATGGTTAGAATATTTTGGCATAGAGAAAGAGAAAGATATAGTAAGAGAGAAAGTGAAGAAGCAAAGAGAGATACAGGGTGAAAGAGAGGGAAGAGAGAGAAAAAAAGAGATAAAGAGAGAGAGAGAGAGAGAGAAAGGGATACTAGAGTGAGAGGCAAAGGGAGAGAGAGAAATACGATGGGCGTAGATATACAGCGCGTTTTTACATTAGTTTTAAAACAATATGTGTACACGAAGATTTTATATCAAGTAGAATTGTGTTCAATAGGCGCTCAAATTTAAATTCTCAATAGCTGCACTAAAAGAATAAATAAATAAAAAAACATTCATGTAAGATATGGATTCATTTGAGGTATACATTCATAGTAGGTATACATTAATAAGAGGTATGAATTCATGCGAGGTATACATTCATGCGAGGTATACATTCATGCGAGGTATACATTCATATGAGGTATAGATTTATGTTAGTAATTCATTCATATGAGGCTTACATTCACATGAGGTATACATTTATGTTAGGCATATATTCATGAGAGGTATACTTTCATATGAGGTATACATACAACTATGAGGTATACATAGATAAGAGGCATACATTCATGAGAGGTATAGATGCATTTGAGGCATACATTCATGTGTGGCGCCACTCATTGTCGTCCTCTTGTAGCACCCTCACTCACGGAAATCAAAAGGACAATACAGACCACACATCAACATAGACCACATTTATATGGGCAGTTATCCAATGCATTTTCTTATGTTTTACACACGTTAATTTTCTTTCTTTAATTGGGATAAATGCTATATACAGATATATTCGAAGGAACTGACGATTAGGTAAGAAATAAATTGAGGTATCTCTTTCAGGATGCAAGAATCTTGCTATTTCTTGTAATAGTTAATGGGCTAAATATTTTGTGTACGGTATTAAAAAAAGGGTTCCTTGATCTCAAAAGGTTTGGATTCTATGAATATAATCCATCTTATTGATTTTTGGAACTTGATTTTAAAACAAAACTGATTTCCACACATAAAGATATTGGGGGCGGGTGGGGGTCATCATTTCATTATTTCCATACATTGCATCTTTGCTATATATCATCAATTGTTTCGTGCCATTACTTTAAGTAATTTCTTCACATCCATATGTCAAAAAAAAAAAAAAAAACCGCTTCACTCCATTATTTCAAATAAATTATTTGTGGTACGGACTTTCCAATTAGAAAAGAGGGAACAGCAAGATACATTTCTTGGAATTCGAAATAACCAAATACAAAGAATAATTGTATTGTCTTACGTAATATAAAAGTGACTCTATTATATAGAGGTACAACTTTTATTATTTCCATTCGTACCCGAATAGTGATAGACATTAATCAGTTGTCTATTGCCATCCAGGAAATACTGTAAGAGTAAGATGAACTTGATGCACAACGTAATTGAAAGCCGTCAGTGCTCACTGATGATTTGGTTAATGCAACGTCGTAGCTTCTGCTAGAGTAGCCAGTAAAGGCTAAAAATACATCAGGAACGGATTCCTAGCTTTTCTGAAACTTGATATTAACGGCTGTGCCACTGGTGCATGTAACATTTCCGGTTTGGATGTTTTGACCGGTTAAGTTTCCGGTGATGATCTCCAACCGCTGGATGTCCCCGCTCAGCATCTGAAACTTTTGGACCAGATCCTCAGTCTGATTTTGTCCTTTCAACTCCCAGGAAGAGATATAGCCTTCCAGCTGATGGACGCGAGCCTGAAGAGTCTCTATGTGTCTGTCGTTATCTGAAATGTACCTGACGAGGTCAGTCAAGGTGGCGGCCGCAGTTTTGACCTGTGTCGACACCGTCACTGACTCGGGGTGTAGAAGCGCGTTCAGAGCGTAGATCTCGCAGATGTAAACGCCATCTTGGTCTTCCAACGGGTGGTCCCAGGTGAGCTCCAAAAATCCCTTCTCCCCGTTGCCAGAGGTTGGGTTGGTGCTGCCGGTGACTGAGATCTTGCCCAGGTCAACTTTAGCGGTTGGTGGGTCGAAAGAAGAGACGGTTGCTACGGTAACGTTCACTCTTGTCTCCGGGTGCATTCTCGTGATGATGATGGAGGTCACGTGGGAAACATCTGCCGGTGTCGTAGACGTCTCTGAGACGGCAGAGGAAGTGACAACACGACGGCCAATGATCTCTACCGGCTCACTTGTCACAGAGCAGCGCAGTTTGAGAGTTTTTGTCAAGACTGGGATTATTGTCTGAGGGTCCACCGTCACGATAACTTTGGATGCTGAAAAACAGAATATCGCAAATAGTTGACTCAATATCATGTTGGCAATGATGAGTTGATGAAGCAAATGACCACCTAAGCTCTATGAATATATATATATATATATATATATATATATATATATATATATAATATATTTTAGAAATAAAGATTGATTTCTAGATAGAGCTCGAAATAATTGTATTTCCTGTCATTAATTGTGCTTTGGAGAACCCCGCTATAACGAAAATTCGGACATAACTCGGTCGTGGCATGGTGCCCTAAATTTTGTACATTTTTTTTAAAATATGTATTTGTGAAAGAACTTTAAAAAAAGAATAAGTAATACATACTCCAATACAACACAATCAGAAATCCATTGTTAATAGTTTAGGGTATACAAACGTCCCGTAAAACCGGGATTGTCCCGTTTTTTCACGATGGTGCCCGGTGTCCCGAAAAATTATATCGGGACGTCTAAATGTCCCGTTTCTAAAACCAAACACATTTTCAAATATTATATAAGAAGGAGGTTTTAACAATGGCTGGGACAACAGCCTAATGTCCTCAATTGAAATCCTAGACTAGAGACATTTAATTTGTTGTGTTGTATTATGTTGTAAAATATGTATAAATAAATAAGTATTAACTGCAAAATTATTGTTTTCGTTTATGATATGCTTCAGGTTTTAAGTTAAATTACAAAAGTGAAGGTAATTTTTTTTTTCAAAATAGTTTAAATAAGCAAATTTCAATAAACAGTTCCCGCTGGAGGGTATGCCCCTAACGATGGGTGCCCGCAGGGGGGGGGGGGCCTTGCTCCGCCTTGATTAATTGGATAAAATATTTTTAGACAAAAATAGACAAAAAATGTATTAAAGTAAAGAGAAATAAAGAGAAAGTAACTAAGCTGATGTCCTGTCCGTTCGTTTACCACACAAATACGCTACAGTAAATTAAAACTACATTAAAACATTACTTAAATTTTTTTGCCCCCGCCCCCCCCAGAAAGTAAATCGATTTTTTGACCCCCCCCCTAGAAAGTTTTTTGCGGGCGCCCATGCCCCCAACCCTCCTTGGGTGTGTCCCATTTTTTCCAGTTCATAATTCGGTCGCCCTAAACTAGTTCAAATTTAGCTCACACAGCTCACGAAACACAAAAGATTTTTTTTAAACGCCATTTTTAACCCCAAAAAATCACACATCGTTCTACTTTTCAAAACTCCAATGTATTTGGAGCTGAATTTGTTATCAAAACTCGGCAATCGGACGAACCCAATATAATACGATCCTAATTTTAATTACCTAATTATCGCGCATAAACCTTGTTCCACTGTATTTTAAAATACTTCATGCTAGCTTCCTTATTCAAATGATGATTGCCTTATAAGGCGGGAATTTCCCCAGCTGTTATCTTTTGAAGGGAAATGAAAAGCACTTACTACTTGTTCTAAGTAGCAATGTCTATAGATAATTATACGCCTAAAATTTCTAGGAACTGCAATGACCAAAAAAGTGGAAAACTCAAGAATAAGCCAATGTTTAGTGAGGCCAACGGTCTGGCTAGGCAACTGTTTAGCTGGGTCAACTGGTCAACTGTCAAGCTATGCCAACTGTCTAGCTAGGCCAATTGTCTGGCTTCGCCAACTGGCTAGCTGGGTCAACTGGCCAACTGTCCAGCTAGGTCAACTGTCTAGCTAGGCCGACGTCTAGCTAGGCCTCTGTAACTTACAAAATTAAAATAAGTCAATAAAAATATGCACTTATTTTTAGAAAGAAACTAAAAACACAAATATGCTGAAGACGCAAATTCCAACTAACAACACAAACTGATCACCAACCTGCACTGTAGACAACCATTCCTAGAACCATGAGTAGGACATATTTATATGTCTTTGCTTTGTCCATGGCATCGACAGCGCTTATTTTGGAACTAGACTATGCTCGCAACTCTGAACCAAGTTTTAGACTAAAGCTAACAATGATGCGAATCATGTGGTGCAGTGACGTGGTACGGTGAATCAGATTGTTAATTTATGGAAAAATCAACGCACCCCCCCCCCACCCTCGGACAACCCCCTTCCCCTAAACCTTATCTGTCCCTCCACCTTCTTTCGTTGAATGCTAGGTGAAATATTAGAGGCCCTACCGCCTCAACTGGTGGTGCCTTCCTCGTGTTCTTGGTCGCTGTCACTAAACATTTTGTGATAAGGGCATAATTCCTTATTGGCTATTTTATAAATCTAGGACAGTGTCCACGAGACTATCGGACTGCCATATAAATATAAAGAACGGGTTGACCAAATCTTTCCCTTGTGACACACTCACAAATAGCCGTCAGTGGACTTAAGCGAGTGGGTGGAATATTCTAGCAAGGAGACAAAGAAAGGAAGAGAAATATAGTAAGAGAGGAAGTGAGGAAGAGAAAGAGATGGAAGGGAGAGATAAAAAAGAGAGAAAGAAGGAAAAAGAGAGAGAAAGAGATACAGAGAGTGAGAGAGAGAGAGGGGGGAGAGAGACAGAGAGAAACACGATGGGCGTATATATTTTTTACATTAGTTTTAAAACCATTTATGTAAAAGAAGATTATATAACATGTCCCATTGTGTTCAATAGGCGCACAAATTTAAATTCTAAACAGCTGCACTAAATGGATAAATATATTCAAAAAATTCATGTGAGGTATACATTCATATGAATGTGTACATTGCTGTATGGCATACATTCATATGAGGCATATATTCATGAGATGTATACGTCCATATGAGGTACACATTCATGGGAGGTATGCATTCATTGTCACCTCGCTTTGAAGTGAAGTTTTTTTTTTGTTTTTTTTATACTCATGCTTTCTTCCCAGTTCAACATTGTCCATTTAGCTTTCATTGAAGAAAAAATTAAACCCGAGTTTCAACAAGAAAAGTAATCAAAGTTATAAAAATACGAAACGAAGCTATTCAGTTTTTTTATTTGTTTGTATTCATGCCCCAGTCCGCGGACCAGTTAGCATCGCATGGACCACTTAGCATCGCATGGACCACTTAGCATCGCATGGACCACTTAGCATCGCATGGACCACTTAACATCGCATGGACCACTTAGTATATTCTTTTTTTTTCTACAAATTAAGGGCCCAAAATCAATGTATTGATCAATCTGGCTCCTATGCATGTCGATGGGATTTGCAATGTTTTTGGGACTGGTGTATAGTTCACTGGTTGCAAGGACGACTTAGTGAGGGTATCATGCACTGGGGGTTGAAAGGCCTGAGGCAATAGACGCAAATTTGTCAAGTGTTGTTGCCTCAACAGTTCCTTTTGGAAGTTTGTTACAGTCCCTGATTGTCTTTGGCATGGATGAGCAGTTTCTGCTTGTCATGGCCTCGTCGCTGTCTATGGGGGAGATGGACGAGTTTCTGTTCATTGCTGGAGCAGTGGACCAGCCTATAATTTATCTTGTGCATCTTGGAGAGCCTGAATTGTCGTCGTCGTTCCTCCAATAGTGACCAGCCCAGTGTTTCCAGCATGCTGCCGACACTCGAGGTATTCCTGTAGCGGTTCAGGACAAAGCGTGCTGCCGTCGCTGGACTGCCTCCAATCTGTAGGTGAGCTTCTGGGTAAATGAGTCCCAGACTAAAGATGCGTAATCTAAAAGCGGCCAGCCAAAGGCTTTATAGGCTCTGTCTTTCACACTAGAGTTGCCTATCTTTAGATTACGCCTTAAGAACCCTAGGGTCTTGTTTGCCTGGCTGCACACATTGATAATATGCTCGTCCGAGCGGACCACTCTTTGAATGGTAACACCGAGGCAACTTACGGAGGACACTGGCTCAAGTATATTGCCATGACGTTCGTAATGGTGGTGTAGGGGAGTACAACTTCTTGATGGAATTAATTTAGACATTTAATAAATCCTCTAATCCTCTACAACTTTATTAAAATTTGACAATTAAATAAATTGACGTTTTTCTTATGAAGAATTCTTATTTTGAAACTAATTTCAAAGAAGTCAACTGAATACTACAAGTCTCCATTTAACTTTAATTTTCTGAACTATTGTTCTTACATTTTAACTAATTATGGACCACTTTGCATCTGATGAAAGACTTAACATCTTATGTGGTTCTAACAAATTTGCCATAGAATGTACAGAGGATGGTGAGCTCACCTTTTACTTTATCTCAAGGGCCGCCCTGACTTCAGGACGAGAACATTCATTATGTCAATGTCTCGTGAAAGTGGATGACCGCCAAAGCTGACATGTGCATGGTACGAAAGATCGAAACCAAATCTAATTCACGGTAAAGTTATAATGTTTCAATTTAAAGCGCATTCGTCAGCAATATCAAACTAATTTTGTCCTAAAAATGGCAGAGACGAATATAAACTGCAGCGCTGGTTGACCGGCTCTTAAGTCGAAGTAGAGACTAGCAAATTTTAGTGGCTACCTTGTCATGTCAAGAGTGACATCTCTGGCCAATGTTGTTTACTTACAGCCAAATAAACACTGACGACGCTATAGTTAAACCTGTAGCAAGAAATGTCTCCGTTCCTAGTTATAATGCTGTTAAGCTCCTGCATGAGAACCACATTTCTCTCTGCTGTTAAACTCGGCATTAGAGCCAAACCTCCCTCTGCTGTTAAACTACTGCATGAGAACCTAACCTCTCTCTGCTGTTAATCTCCCTCATGAGAGCCAAACCTCTCTCTGCTGTTAAACTCCTGCATGAGAGCCAAACCTCTCTCTGTTGTTAAACTCCTATATGAAGGTCCAACCTTTCTCTGCTGTTAAACGCTTGCATGAGCGCCAAAAATATCTATGCTGTTAAACTCCTGCAATTAACAAGTTATAGTACAGTATATAATCACATTATTACACAATTTTATTATAGCACAGAATCCCAATACGCCCTTTCCAACATGGCTGCATCAACTCTTCCGTCATATCTATACATTTTTGTGTCTCAATTGAATCCATCCAACATAACTAGAACACACAAATTTACACTGTTACACATAGTAATTGTTGCCGTGTAATATCTCTTCGGATCCACTACAACCATATTAAAAGCTAGCATTTTATAAAACTTTTGATTCTCTACAACCATAATAAATTTTGACATTTAATAATTCTTACATGGGCGCCCCGCAGAAAACTTTCTGGGGGGAGGGGGGGCAAAAAAATCGATTAACTTTCCAGGGGGGGGGCAAAAAATTGTTAGTAATGTTTTAATGTTGTTTTAATTTACTATAGCGTAATTGTATGGTGAACGAACGGACAGGACATCAGTTTAGTTACTTTCTCTTTATTTTCTCTTTACTTTAATATATTTTTTGTCTATTTTTGTCTAAACATTTTTTATCCAATCAATCCAGAGGGGGCGGGGTGGGCAAGTGCCGCCCCTTGCCCCCACCTGCGAGCGCCAATGAATTCTTATAAGCTTCAACAAACATACTAAATGTTGGCTTTTAATATATCTGCTAATCCTCTAAAAACCATAATAAATGTTTACTTTCAATAAATCTTCTAATCCTCTACAACCATAAGTAATGATTTCATTTTATAAATCTTTTCTCTTTCTAAATATTGCCAATTACCTGGTAATAAACTGAATAATCAGCTTCGATCATAATAAATATGGGCATTTCATAAATCTTCTAATCCTCTACAACTATGCTAAAAGTTTGCATTTAATAAAATTTCTAATCCTATACAACTTTAATAAATTTTGACATTGGATCAATCCACGTTTCTTTTATAAAGAAAACTTTATTTTGAAAAATCCATCTAAAAAAAAAAAAAAAGAATTTCAAAGAAATCAACTGACTAATCGTGATGACATTTAACATTGTCTAATAAAAAAAAGCATTTTGGGGGGGGGGGGGTTGATTTTTTTTTTTTTTTGGAAGCTCATTTATGGAAACACCTACCGTTGTCAATTTGAGGCACAAATCCAATTACCAGACTAATCAACTTGTGAATTATCAGCACAGTTAAACCACAAATGACCTCTTTAAAAAAAATACCAGATCTAATACATTTATTCCTTGTAAACGATTTTAATAATCTTTCTAACTCGTATATTTTAGGTAAAACTATCTAATAATATTTCTAACTCATGTATTCCCCGTCAATTATTTTAATAATATTTCTAACTCATGTATTTCCCCACACAAAAAAAAAAAAAAAAACATTTTAAAAATATTTCTTACTCATGTATTTCCTGTAAAATATTTTATAATGTTTTTAAAACATGTAATACATGAAAGCTATTTTAGTAATCTTTCTAACTCATGTATTACCTGTAAACTATATTAATGATCTTTCGAACTCATGTATTCCTATAAACTATTTTAATAATCATTATAACTCATGTAGATCTATTTCTTCATAACTATTTTAATAATGCTTATAACTCTTTTATTCCTTGAAAACTTTTAATAATCTTTATAACTCATGTATTCCCTGTAAACTATTTAAATAATCTTTCTAACTGATGTATTCTATGCAAATAACTTTAATAATATTTCTAACTCTTGTATTCCATGTAAACAAATTTAATAATCTTTTTAACTCATGTATGCCTTTTAATAAAATTTCCAACTCAAGTTTTCCCTGTAAACTACTTTAATAAACTTTAAAAAATCATGTTTTCCTTGTAAACTATTCGAATAAATTTTCTAACACATGTATTCCCTTAAATTTATTTTAATAATCTTTAAAACTCATATATACCATGTAAACTATTGTGAAAATCTTTCGAAATAATGTATTCAATTTAAACTAATTTACTCTGTATTCCCTATAAACTATTTTTAAAATATTTCTAAATCATGTAGCCTATTCCATTTAAACTATTTTAATAATCTTTCTAACTCATGTTTTCCATGTAAAATATTTTAATTACCATTCTAACTTATGTATTCCGTTTAAACTATTTTAATCATATTCACAACTCATGTTTTCCATTTATAATTATTTACGAACCTTTCTAACTCATGTATTCCTTATAAACTGTTTTAATAATCTTTAATAAGCTTTCTAACTCATGTTTTTCTTCTAAACTAGTTCAACAAACTTTCTAACTGATGCAACCCCCTGTAGACTATTTTAATAATCTTTCTTACATTTGTATTGTCTGTAAAATATTTAAATAATCTTTCTAACACTACGACTTGTATTATATACTTCTCTAATTTCTTTTAATAAAATTTCTAACTCATGTATTACATGTAAACTAATTTAATAAACTTTCTAAGTCATGTATGAAATGTAAAACTTTTTAAATAATCTTTCTAACACATTTATTCCTTCTAAACTGTTTTAATAATATTTCTGAACAATGTTTTCCCTGCAATTTGTAAAATAATCTTTCTAACTCATGTATTTCTTGTGAATTATTTAAAAAATCTTTTTAACTCATAATTTCCATATTAACTAAAAAAACTAAAAAAGAAACTTTAAAACTAATGTATTCCCTGTAAATTATTTAATAATCTTTCAACCGCATTTATTTCATGTAAACCTATTTAATAACCATTTTAACTCAAGTATTCCCTACAAACTATTTTAATAATCTTTCTTACTCCTCTTTTCTTAGTTAAATATTTTTTTGATCTTTCTAACGCATGTAAACGCTTTAAACTATTTTAATATTTTTTAACCCAATTTTTCCCTGTATATTATTTTAATAACATTTCTTACACATGTATTCCACGTAAAATATTTTTAATAATATTTCTTACTCATGTTTTCCCTGTAAAGTAATTTATTGAGCTTTCTAATTCAAGTATACCTTTTACACTATTTTAATATTTTTTTAATCATGTTGTCCCTATGAACTATTTTAATAATCAGTCTAAATCATGCATTCCATGTTAACTATTTTAATAATCTTTCTTACTCATATATTTCCTGTAAACTATTGTAATAATCTTTCTTACTCCTGTTTTCTTAGTTAACCCAATTTTTCCCTGTATATTATTTTAATAACTTTTCTTACAAATGTATTCCACGTAAAATATTATTACAACCTTTCTAAGTAATCTATTCCCTGTAGACTAATCTTTCTAACTTATGTACTCCCTGTTAATAATTTTAAAAATCTTTCTAACACTTTTATTCCTTGTTAACTAGTTTAGTAATCATTTTAATATTTTTTTATATTATTTTTTTCTTTTAAACTATTTTTACAATCATTCTAAGAAATTTATTTCCTGTCAACAATTTTAATAATCTTTAAAACTTATGTATAATTCTATTCTATTTTAATAACTTTCAAAATCCTCTTTGACATATAAATTATTTCAATATTCTTTCTAACTCTTGTTTTCCCTGTAAGCTTTTTTAATAATGCTTCTAACTCATGTATTCTATGTAAAAGTTTTTTTTTAAAAATCATTTTAATTTATGTATTCCATGTAATCTATTTTTAAAAACTTTCTAGCTCATGTATTTCTTATAAAACATTTTAATAATCTTTCCAACTGATGTATTCATCTAATTTTTTTTTTTACTAAGCATTCTAACTCATGTAGATCTATTTCTTCTAAACTATTTTAATAATACTTCTAACACTTGTATTCCCTGACAAGTTTTATATACTTTCTATCTCATGTATTTCATGTGAATTGATTTAAAAATATTTATATCCGATATATTCCATGTAAACAATTTTAATAATCTTTTTAACTCATGTGTTCCCTGTAATCTATTTTAATTACCTTACTAAATTATGTATTTCCTGTAACCTAATTTAATATATTTTTTAAACTCATTTAGTTTATGTAAATAATTTTAATAATCGGTATTCAATTAAAACTAATTTATTAATCTTTCTTACTCATGTAGGCCTATTTCCTAAAAACTATTTAAATATTCTTGTGAACTGATGTATTTCATACTTATAATCCTTCTAACTGATCTATTCCATGTTAATTATTTTAATAATCTTTTGAACTCATGTATCCATATAAAAATTATTTTCATAATCTTTCTAAATCATAAATTACCTGTAAACTGTTATATTAATCTTTATAACTCATGAATTCTCTGTAAGCTGTTTTAATTATCTCTCTAGTTCATGTATTCCATGAAACTATTTATATTATCTTTCTTACTCATGTATTCCCTGTAAAATATTTTAATAAGCTTTCTAACTCGATTATTCCCTTTATGTTATTTTAATAACATTTCTAACACATGAAAACACGTAAACTATTTTTAAAATCTTTCTAACTGATCTATTACTTGTTGACAATTTAAATAATCTTTCCAACTCTCGTATTCCCTATAACATATTTTAATTTCTACTGTATTCCCTATCAACATGTTTAGTAATCTCTCAAACTTATGTATTATTCTAAACTATTTTAATAACCATCTAAAACATCTTTGTCATATAAACTAGTTTAATATTCTTTCTAACTCTTGTTTTCCCTGTAAGCTATTTTAATAATGTTTCTAACTCATGTCTTTATGTAAAAAAGAAATGTAAAACAGTTTTAACTTATGTATTCCATTTAATCTATTTTTTAAATTCTATTTTATGTATTTCCTATAAAACATTTTAATAATTTTTTCAAATGATGTATTCATCTATTTTTTTTTTTTAAATAATCTTTCTAACTCATGTAGATCTAGTTCCTCGTATCTATTTTAATTAGACTTCTAACACTTGTATTCCCTGAAAACTTTTAATATACCTTTTATCTCATGTATTTCATGTAAATTGATTAGAAAATCTTTCTAACTCATATTATATTCCTTGTAAACTATTTTAATAATCTTTAAAACTCATGTATTCCTTGTTAGCTAATTAATAACCTTTCTAAATCATTTACTTCTATAAATTAATGTATACATTTTTCTAACTCATGTATTTTATGTGAACAATTTTAATAATGTTTCTAACTCATGTATTTTATGTAAACTATTTAATAACCTTTCTAACTTCATTTTCCCCTATACATTATTTTAATAACATTTCTAACACAAGTATTCCACATAAACTATTTTTACAATCTTTCTAACTGATCTATTACCTGTAGTCTCTTTTAATATTCTTTCTAACTCTTTTATTCCCTGTAAACTAGTTAATCATTTTAATAATTTTTAAAATCATTTTTTTTTCCGTTTAAGTTATTTTAAGTTATTTTAATAATCTTTCTAACTAATGTATTCCCTGTTAACAATTTTAATAATCAATGAAACTTATGAATTCTTCTAAACTATTTTAATAACCATCCAAATCCTCTTTGTCATATATACTATTGTCATATATAGGCTACTGTTTTAATAAATTTTCTATATCATGTATTCCATAATTTTATTAACTATTTCTCCCTATAAACTATTTCAATAATCTTTCTATATCATGTATTCCATAAAAACTATTTTAATAAACTTTCTAACCCATCTATTCACTGTAAACTAATGTAATAATCTTTCTAACTCATGTACTCCTTGTACTCTATTTTAATAATCTTTCTATCTCATGTAGGCCTATTCCATGTAAAATTATTTTAATAATCTTTCGAACTCCATTATTCCCTACATATTATCTTAATAACATTTCTAATACATGTATTCCATTTAAACTACTTTAATAACATTACTAACTCATGTTTCCCTTGTAAACTATTTGAAAAAATGCTCTAACACATGTATTCCCTTTAAACTTTTTTCTTAATCTTTAGAACTCATATATTCCATGTAAACTATTTTGAAAATCTTTCAAAATAATGTATTCAACTTAAACTAATTTTATTATCTTTCTTACTTATGTATTTCCTACAAACTAATGTAATAGTCTCACGAACTGATGTATTTCATTTAAACTATTTTAATAACCTTTTCATCTTATGGATTCCTTGTAAACTATTTATATCTTTTTCACTCATTTATTTCCTGTAAACTATTTAATACACTTTCTAAATCATGTATTCCTTATAAACTTTTTTAATAATATTTCTAACTCATGTAGCCTGTTCCATTAAACTATTTTAATTATAATTTATAATTTTAACTCATGTATTCTCTGTAAACAATTTTAATAATTTCACAACTCATGTACTCCATTTAAAATTATTTGCGAACCTTTCTAACTCATGTATTCCTTATAAACTATTTTAATAATCTTTAATAAACTTTCTAACTCATGCATTCCTGTATATTATTTTAATAACTATTTTAACAAACTTTTTAACTGATTTATTCCCTATATACTATTTTAATAATCTTTCTTACATTTGTATTTGATGTACAATAATTTCATAATCTTTCTAACAAGTGTATTCCTTGTAAACTATTTAAATAATCATTTTAATAATTTTTTAAAATCATTTTTCCTTATAACTATTTTAATAGTCTTTCTAAGTGATGTATTCCATGTAAACTATCTAAATAATCTTTCAATCTTATGTATTCTTCTAAACTATTTTAATAACATTCTAAATCCTCTTATAAATTATTTAATATTCTTTCTAACTCTTGTTTTCCCTGTAAGCTATTTTAATGTTTCTAACTCATGTATTCTATGTAAAAGATTTTAAAAATCTTTTTAACTTATATATTCCATGAATCTTTTTAAATTAACTTTCTAACTCATGTGTACCCTATAAATCATTTTAACAATATTTTCAACTCGTGTATCAATTTAATTTTTTTAAAAATAATCTTTCTAACTCATGTAGATCTAGTTCTATTCCTTCTAAAATATTTTAATATAACTTCTAACACTTATATTCCCTGAAAAAATTTAATATTCTTTTTTACTCATATATTCCATGTACATTAATTTAAAAATCTTTCTAACTCATATATTCCTGTAAACTATTTTAAAAATGTTTATAACTCATGTATTCCCTGTTAGGTAATTAATAATCTTTCTAAGTCAAGTATGCCTTTTAAACTATTTAATTACCTTTCTTAATCATTTATTTCCTTTAAACTATTTAAATAATTTTTCAAACTCATGTATTCTATGTAAACTACTTTAATAATCTTTCTTATTCATGTATTACACTTCAATTATTTTAATAATCTTTTAAACACAGTTATTCCCTTTAAATTATTTTAATGAATTTTAAAACTCATATATTCCTTGTAAACTATTTTAATAACTTTAATAACTCAGGTTTTCTTTGTGAACTAATTTAATAATCTTTCTAACTCATGTATTCCTTATAAACTATTTTAATACTCTTGCGAACTGATTTATTTCATGTAAAAAATTTTAATAATGTTTTTATCTTATGCATTCCATGTAAACTATAAAAACTTTTTCACTTATTTATATCCTTTAAACCTATTTAATAAACATTATCACTCATGTATTCCCTATAAACTATTTTAATAATATTTGTAACTCATGTAGCCTATTCCATGTAAACTCTTTTAATAAAATTTCTAAATCTTGTGTTCACTTTAAACTATTTTAATAATCTTTAATCTCATATTTTCCTTAAAAACTATTTAGTAATCTTTATAACTCATGTATTCCCTGTTAGCTAATTAATAATCTTTCTAAATCATGTATGCGTTGTAAACTGTTTTATTTACCTTTCTTAATCATTTATTTTCTTTACACTATTTAAATAATTTTTCAAACTCATGCATTATTTGTAAACTACTTTAATAATCTTTCTTATCCATGTATAACATTTCAATTATTTTAATAATCTTTTTAACACATTAATTCCCTTTAAATTATTTTAATGCATTTTAAAACTCATGTATTCCATGTAAACTCTTTTAATAACTTTAATAACTCAGGTTTTCTTGTAAATTTAATAATCTTTCTAACTCATGTATTCAATATAAACTATTTTAATATTCTTGCAAACTGATTTATTTCATGTAAACAATTTTAATAATGTTTTTATCTTATGCATTCCATGTAAACTATAAAACTTTTTCACTTATTTATATCCTTTAAACCTATTTAATAAACATTCTCACTCATGTATTCCCTATAAATTATTTTAATAATATTTCTAATTCATGTAGCCTATTTCATGTAAACACTTTTAATAAAATTTCAAAATCTTGTGTTCCCTTTAAACTAATTTAAAAATCTCTAATCTCATATTTTCCCTATAAACTATTTAAATAATTTTTCAAACTCATGTATTCTTTGTAAACTACTTTAATAATCTTTCTTATCCATGAATAACATTTCAAATATTTTAATAATCTTTTTAACACAGTTATTCCCTTTAAATTATTTTAATGAATTTTAAACTCATGTATTCCTTGTAAACTCTTTTAATAACTTTAATAACACAGGTTTTTCTTGTAAATTTAATAATCTTTCTAACTCATGTATTCAATATAAACTATTTTAATATTCTTGCAAACTGATTTATTTCATGTTAACAATTTTAATAATGTTTTTATCTTATGCATTCCATGTAAACTATAAAACTTTTTCACTTATTTATATCCTTTAAACCTATTTAATAAAAATTTTCACTCATGTATTCCCTATAAACTATTTTAATAATATTTCTAACTCATGTAGCCTATTCCATGTAAACTCTTTTAATAAAATTTCTAAATCTTGTGTTCCCTTTAAACTATTTTAATAACCTTTAATCTCATGTTTTCCCTATAAACGATTTAATAATCTTTATAACTCATGTATTCCCTGTTAGCTAATTAATAATCTTTCAAAGTCATGTATGCCTTGTAAACTATTTTATTTACCTTTCTTAATCATTTATTTCCTTTACACTATTTAAATAATTTTTCAAACTCATGTATTCTTTGTAAACTACTTTAATAATCTTTCTTATTCATGTATTACATTTCAATTATTTTAATAATCTTTTAAACACAGTTATTCCATTTAAATTATTTTAATGAATTTTAAAACTCATATATTCCTTGTAAACTATTTTAATAACTTTAATAACTCAGGTTTTCTTTGTGAACTAATTTAATAATCTTTCTAACTCATATATTCCTTATAAACTATTTTAATATTCTTGCAAACTGATTTATTTCATGTAAACAATTTTAATAATGTTTTTATCTTATGCATTCCATGTAAACTATAAAAACTGTTTCACTTATTTATATCCTTTAAACCTATTTAATAAAAATTCTCACTCATGTATTCCCATAAACTATTTTAATAATATTTCTAACTCATGTAGCCTATTTCATGTAAACACTTTTAATAAAATTTCTAAATCTTGTGTTCCCTTTAAACTATTTTATAATCTTTAATCTCATATTTTCCCTATAAACTATTTAAATAATTTTTCAAACTCATGTATTCTTTGTAAACTACTTTAAAAATCTTTCTTATCCTTGTATAACATTTCAATTATTTTAATAATCTTTTTAACACAGTTATTCCCTTTAAATAATTTTAATGAATTTTAAAACTCATGTATTCCTTGTAAACTATTTTAATAACTTTAATAACTCAGGTTTTTCTTGTAAATTTAATAATCTTTCTAACTCATGTATTAAATATAAACTATTCTTTGTAAACTACTTTAAAAATCTTTCTTATCCTTGTATAACATTTCAATTATTTTAATAATCTTTTAAACACAGTTATTCCCTTTAAATTATTTTAATGAATTTTAAAACTCATAAAATCCTTGTAAACTATTTTAATAACTTTAATAACTCAGGTTTTCTTTGTGAACTAATTTAATAATCTTTCTAACTCATGTATTCAACATAAACTATTTTAATATTCTTGCAAACTGATTTATTTCATGTAAACAATTTTAATAATGTTTTTAGCTTATGCATTCCATGTGAACTATAAAAACTTTTTCACTTACTTATATCCTTTAAACCTATTTAATAAAAATTCTCACTCATGTATTCCCTATAAACTATTTTAATAATATTTGTAACTCATGTAGCCTATTCCATGTAAACTCTTTTAATAAAATTTCTAAATTTTGTATTCTTTTTAAACTATTTTAATAATCTTTAATCTCATATTTTCCTTATAAACTATTTAATAATCTTTATAATTCATGTATTCCCTGTTAGCTAATTAATAATCTTTCTAAATCATGTATGCGTTGTAAACTGTTTTATTTACCTTTCTTAATCATTTATTTACTTTACACTATTTAAATAATTTTTCAAACTCATGTATTATTTGTAAACTACTTTAATAATCTTTCTTATCCATATATAACATTTTAATTATTTTAATAATCTTTTTAACACATTTATTCCCTTTAAATTATTTTAATGCATTTTAAAACTCATGTATTCCTTGTAAACTATTTTAATAACTTTATTAAGTCAGGTTTTCCTTGTAAACTAATTTAATAATCTTTCTAACTCATATATTCCTTGTAAACTATTTTAATATTCTTGCAAACTGATTTATTTCATGTAAACAATTTTAATAATGTTTTTATCTTATGCATTCCATGTGAACTATAAAAACTTTTTCACTTATTTATATCCTTTAAACCTATTTAATAAAAATTCTCACTCATGTATTCCCTATAAACTATTTTATTAATATTTCTAACTCATGTAGCCTATTTCATGTAAACACTTTTAATAAAATTTCTAAATCTTGTGTTCACTTTAAACTATTTTATAATCTTTAATCTCATATTTTCCCTATAAACTATTTAATAATCTTTATGACTCATGTATTCCCTGTTAGCTAATTAATAATCTTTCTAAGTCATGTATGCCTTGTAAACTATTTTATTTACCTTTCTTAATCATTTATTTACTTTACACTATTTAAATAATTTTTCAAACTCATGTATTATTTGTAAACTACTTTAATAATCTTTCTTATCCATATATAACATTTTAATTATTTTAATAATCTTTTTAACACATTTATTCCCTTTAAATTATTTTAATGCATTTTAAAACTCATGTATTCCTTGTAAACTATTTTAATAACTTTATTAAGTCAGGTTTTCCTTGTAAACTAATTTAATAATCTTTCTAACTCATATATTCCTTGTAAACTATTTTAATATTCTTGCAAACTGATTTATTTCATGTAAACAATTTTAATAATGTTTTTATCTTATGCATTCCATGTGAACTATAAAAACTTTTTCACTTATTTATATCCTTTAAACCTATTTAATAAAAATTCTCACTCATGTATTCCCTATAAACTATTTTATTAATATTTCTAACTCATGTAGCCTATTTCATGTAAACACTTTTAATAAAATTTCTAAATCTTGTGTTCACTTTAAACTATTTTATAATCTTTAATCTCATATTTTCCCTATAAACTATTTAATAATCTTTATGACTCATGTATTCCCTGTTAGCTAATTAATAATCTTTCTAAGTCATGTATGCCTTGTAAACTATTTTATTTACCTTTCTTAATCATTTATTTCCTTTACACTATTTAAATCATTTTTCAAACTCATGTATTCTTTGTAAACTACTTTAATAATCTTTCTTATCCATGTATAACATTTCAATTATTTTAATAATCTTTTTAACACATTTATTCCCTTTAAATTATTTTAATGAATTTTAAAACTCATGTATTCCTTGTAAACTATTTTAATAACTTTAATAACTTAGGTTTTCCTTGTAAACTAATTTAATAATCTTTTTAACTCATGTATTTAATATAAACTATTTTAATATTCTTGCAAACTGATTTATTTCATGTAAACAATTTTAATAATGTTTTTATCTTATGCATTCCATGTAAACTATAAAAAACTTGTTCACTTATTTATATCCTTTAAACCTATTTAATAAACATTCTCACTCATGTATTTCCTACAAACTATTTTAAAAATATTTCTATTTCATCTAGCCTTTTCCATATAATCTCTTTTAATAAAATTTCTATTTCTTGTTTTCCCTGTAAACTATTTTAATAATCTTTAATCTCATATTTTCCTTATAAACAATTTAATAATCTTTTTAACTCATGTATTCCATTGAAACTTTTTGACTATCTTTTCAACTCATGTATTCCCTGGGCCGCCATCAAAATCAATGCAACATCTTGTACATGCTCTTGTCCACCATCAATGCCACATCTTGTACATGCTCCTTTCTACCATAAATGCCACTCAGATTTACTTTTATTGACTCCTATAAATTTTGTGTTTACTCCGCCCCCTTGTTGGGTCACACATCATTTTCATGTGTTGTGTTAACTTTCTAGGCATAGTTAGATTACTTTTTTTTAGACATAATATATTAACATTGTTCTTTAATTAATTTTTTTAGTTAACTTTAAATGTTTTGTAAGCGGTTTTTATTTTATCTCTTTTTTTTTATTCAGGCAGGCCTTGACTTAGACAGCCCATGTGTCCAGCAGGACATACATTGGACTTGATAACCCTAACCCGAACCTGGTTTTTATAATGGACAAGAGCAGTATAGTGGGTAGTCTTGTCTAATTGTTCACAGCATGTGAAGGGGAAATTAATGGGTTATTTTTTTAAGGGTTGTGTGTTTTTTGTGTGTTTTTTTACTATTTAACACTAATAGAAAATCTAATGTCATTTTGTTATATGTTATAACATGTCGAATGTAAATATTAAAATTTATTTTTAAGACTTCTGCTTTTTCTTTAAAAAATATATATATTTAAATTGCGTCTTTTGTAAAAGAAGGCTTCCTTCCCTTCATTGACAATTTAACTTAAGAAGAATGATTATCTTTCCCTTAGGTTCATAAGTATCTTCATTTAGTTTGGAGACATGAATGAACGTCTCTAGAAGATCATCTGATTTGATAAATGACCCTATAAGATCATCTGATTTGATGAATGACCCTAGAAAATCCTCTGATTTAATGAATGACCCTAGAAGATAATCTGATTTGATGAATGACCCTAGAAGATCATCTGATTTGATGAATGAGCCTAAAAGCACATATGATTTAATGAATGACCCTAGAAGATCATCTGATTTGATGAATGTCCCTAGAAGATCATCTTATTTGTAGAATGACTCTAGAACAGGGGTCGGGAACCTTTTTGCCCTAGAGAGCCATGGACATCACATATTTTGAAAAGTAATTCCTTGAGAGCCATACATTATGTTTAAAACTAAAAATTCAAAGTAAATGTGTGCATTTTTTATCTCCTTGACCACTTCTGATGCTGAGCTGCAGTAGACTTTAGCTCATTTGTAGAATGAAATATTGATATGCAATAAATATGTAGATCTAAGGAGTCTAAAGAAATATTTTTTTTATAATAGAACATTTGTCTGCGAGCCAGATGCAGCCATCAATAGAGCCACAGGTTCCCGATCCCTGCTCTAGAAGATCTTGATTTAATGAATGACCCTAGAAGATCATCTGATTTTATTCGGGATTTACAATTTTTAATGTGATAAGGATTGGGTCATGTTTTAATGGTGTGTCTTTATCTTGAATAAAAGGAAGTACAGAGCAATGAAATCAATTTTAAAAAAAATTAAATTACATTAAAAAAAAAAAATATTGAAAAAAATGTCTCAATTTTTCAACCCCAATATATGACAAGATCATCGCAGTTCTGCTATGATTTTCCATCACTCATAAGAAAGAACATTATTTTTTTTATTTTTTTTACCGTTTTCATTAAATGAAATATTATAAGTTTTGTGATTGAAAGACTGATACCAAACTTTGGAGTTACCTTTGTTAAATTTTTTTTAAAAGATTTTTTCAGTAAAACAAGCTGAAAAATCTCATATCTTAACTTTAAAAATCAGATATTAAGTTTTGTATTTTGTAATTTATTTTATACACACTCATTTTATCCTGGTTGTGTGCCTTCTTGCTAATATTTCCTTCTTTCCATTCTGATGCCAAATAATAATTTTTTACAAGAGATGAATTTGTGATTATTAATTATTTTAATTTTACTGGATTGTTTCAAATCAAACATATTTTGTATGTATTTAATTTTGATGTGTCGCAGAATTCAGAAAATGGTTTAAGTGTGCTATAGGTAAAGATATCTTTTTCATTTCACAAGATATACCTTTGATCCTATGTTCCTTTTTTTCTTCTTTACTTTTTTTGCATCTAAGAAAATTTTATACACTTTATTGGTTTTTTGGACAGCTCAAGTGTTAAATTTTGTTTAAATTTGAAAAATATTTTTCAATAATTTTCGATGGTCTATTACCTAAACAATAAAAGTAAGATATTAAGAATTTAAGATAGAGTCCAGGCAGTGGCAGCCACAGGAAAAGGTTTCAAGCTGTCAGTCAAAGTTTCCAGACAGTTTCTCTTTTCAAATTAATTCTGTTTTTAGCAGCACTTCATGGAAAATAGCTAAGAATAACATACAAAAGAGCCGGTTTGGACATGCGTAACATGTTTATTCAATGTACAGACTAATCCAGCTCAAGAAGGGTTGTGATTATATTTCAATAGAGAAAAATAAAGCTTGAAAAATCAAGTTAAAAACACATACATGTAGCTTCTGACCATAAGTTGGATATGGTTTTTGTTCTAAGATGACAATCTTTTCACTACATTCAACATTTCAGATCTAGGCTAATCACAAAACATTTTTTTTTTGGTTGCATAATACACAATTTTATTATAGAAATGAATTTAATTATTTTTTTAGCACTTTAAAAATGAAGGCACCTAAGAATTGGAAAAAGAAAAAAAAAAAAAAAATTTTTTTTTTGGTTGCATAATAAAAAATTTTATTATAGAAATAAATTTAATTATTTTTTTAGCAATTTAAAAAAGAAGGCACCTAAAAAATGGAAAAAAAAAAAAAAAAAAAAAAAAAAGCAACAACCCATATAAAAAAACATAAAATAAAATACCAGTTACATAAAACTATAGTTTTATTATTTTATAGAACTGATTCCAATAGTATTATAATGATCGTCCAACTAATTCATGACTTCATTTTTAAAGAGAGGAATAATTTCTATTTGGACTTAAACAAATGGTTGACAACTGCAGACAGTCATTTTTAATGTGTTTTTTTCCTTCTTTCCTAAATGATTAGAGAAAGATAAAAAGATTTAGGGCCTATTAAAAGAACATAAATTGTTATTTAAAATAAGCTTGTAAACACCCATGCACTATATAAGTATTACATATTTTGAGAGCAGTAAATATATATTTTTACAAGATAAATATACGTTAAAATTATGTGACACACGTGTAGGTCCTGGACCTAATGTGTTTTAAGACAAACAACGCCAAAACCAGAAGAAATAAATTTTTCTTAAACCAACTGTAAAAGTTTATGCTTAGCCATTTAACATTTGCTCTGTGAATAACACGCTAACATGGATTCTAATATTTCAACATTCTTATTTCAAGGCATGAAAAAAAAAATTATTATTCATTAAACAAAACAATTTTTTCCCTTATCACAACACTTGACCCTTAACCTTCAGGGCTAGTGACTTGCATCCACATTTCTTGGCAGTGTGGTTAGCTATCTGCCAGATTTTTATGATTTCCTTTTAAATAATTTATACGTAACTGAAAAGCATTAAATAATTTTTAAATGACAGTATTAATGATTTTTTTTTTGTCGAGTCAGTTTTTTTAACCTCTACTAATTAGAAAAAAATACTTTTATGAGACCTAAAAATTAGTTTTAAAAGAAAGTTTTTGTTTTTTTTAATAGCAATTAAGACAACAGACACAAGACATGAAACTATTAAACCTGTCTGAGTTAGATGTAAAACAAGCGAATAAAAAGTTTTATAGGACCATAGCACCAAGTTTGTGGAGAAGTGGCATTGTCTTTTTAGCCATCAGAACTGCTCTCTCTCAAAGTCTAGAAATTATAAACTTTTTTCTTTACAGATTAAATATGTATAGATAAAAAAAAAAGAATTATATATTATAGTTAATAAAGTCATTTCATAGTAACCAAAGGGACAATAAGACTTCCCTTAAACAAGACGACGCAACAAACAACAGTATTTATGTATATCTACGCACTGAACATCAATAATATAATTATGATGTGTTTTTTAAATTACAGGCAAAAAAAATCTAAAGAAGGGCACAGAATCCAATATATTATTTATAATTGGGGGAAGGGGAGGAGTTGTTCCATTGGACAAGAAAAAATAAATCACTTGAGTAAAAGTTCATGAACCAAAGAGAGGCAAAGCATGCTTAAACTGAACAGCAGTATCCAAACAAAAAAAAATAATTAAAATCACTAACTATTAAAAATTTGAATCAAAAAATTTTCTTACAAAATAATTCAGTACAATAAATAATTCCACGTATATACTTATGTGTAAGACAAATATTTATCTGCGTATAAAAATTAAGCATTCTGGGCGTCATATCTAATATTTCAATCAGCTGGACAGAACAAAAAATCTGGAACGTCACTTCCCTTCCCCACGGTTTAAAGAAATAAACACTTTCAGACAAATTGAATTTACATTTTCACACCGGAACTTGTAACACTTGTAATAGAAAAAAAAAGGATAAATAATTATGTATAGGCAAAAAAATATTTGACATTGTTCGAAAGGCAAAAATAGTTTTTGATGCTTCGAACACAAGATCAATCTTGCAATGACAGAACAGGAAACAAACAGAAAAAACCACCTAAAGCTTGTATTATATTCCATGATATCAAATCATTTATCTACTTATTATGTCTATTGCTATATTCCAGATAACAGATTTCTTATGATTTATAAAAACCTGCATATAGAATCATGCACGCCCATTCTATATGACATGGTTTCATATAAAATAATTATATAGCATTTGTTTAAAAAAATAACAAAAATAAAAGTTCAATATTCCATAGTAAGACGGAGAGGGAAAAAATGTACAATTATTTCTCTACAAATATATAACTATTATAACTACTTGAAGAAAAAAATCTGGACATAATCCTCAAGTGAGGTCAAGGATAAAGATAAAATTTACTGTGTTATTGCCTTCTGGGTAATGTATCTAAATATCCATATTTTTACACATATGCTGAACAATACACCTGGACAGCCTAGTCTCACATGCTCTAAGAATCTATATACAATAGACAGACCGATAAATCTATACATGCGAACATTCATAATAATGTACAATTATGGTTACAGAGTAAAACAAAGTACACTGTTTTACTCGGTATATTCTTTCACAAGACAGCATCCCCGAAGCTATGCACATCAATTACAACCATTTCTTATAACTTAATTATTGTTATATTATTATTATAACTGTAATGGGAAAATGTAAGAGTAGACTAAAGCGGCACTACTTTCGTACATCAACAGACAGCAACACAACTGAGCGCATCATCTGAAAGCTTTCACTGAATGCTACTAAGCAGGGGAAGATGAGACTACTAGGGGCTGAGAGTGAAAACATACTGTCACATTTATGTTCCTCATTTGTTTGCAAGTTCACTTTAGAAAGTTTGAAAAAAAAAAAAAGATTTTCTATGTACACAAGATGTATGAATTATAGCCATGATAAAATAAATGACGTTGTGAACATTCATTTCAAACTACCCAATCAGATGCTTCGTCTATGATTTGACCTTGCTTTGGCCAATCATAACCTTTGTAACAAAGTTTACGATGGCTGATGCTGGTTGTTCAGGATCTAACTCTGCAAAGATATGGCACGAGTTCTCATTGGAGGAGCCCTGCTTTCTGGCAACAAATCCAAAGAGTCTGAAAAACAACATAGCCAATGATAGTCATTCATTAAATGGAAATGAAGAAATTTCTTTTGAAATTCCTGTAAAAAAAGCAATTTTAAACAAAAAATAAAATCTTCACTTGTTTTGAATAAAAATATGGCCTCTCAGATTAACACATAGAAGTAAGTGACTAGTACAGATGTAGGGATTAGCAGAAATATTTAAATTTTTATTTGTCTTATTAATTACCACTTAACAGTAATGTTTTTACTGACACAAATTGTTTGAATCTTATTTAAATAAACTAATTAAGCTTTATTGCTTATAATTAATATTTTGATGGTACAAATTGGGTAAATGTATCAAAAGAGTTTTGTGTAATTCCTAGATTAATATTATTATTATTTTTTTCAAGATCGTCACTCCATGAATTGCAATTACAGGGATGGGTTTAAATAAAAGTTACTTGTCTTTAACTGTTTTTTTAACTGCTCATAATAATGATGGTTGGCAACGATTAAAATATTATCATTAGTTGGTAGTGACATTCAAGAAATAGCATTTATCAAAATACACACCCCCAATGGTGCTATACCGGTCATTCATTTTGTTTAAGATTTCAATTTCTGAGCACTTGCTATTCAGGAAAGCTCTAAAAAATTATTGAAACAAAAACTAACAAAAGTTCATTCTTAAAATAGTCTGTGGAAAAGAATTCAGTACATTTTTTTACTTCTACGGCTAGTAACTTTTGGTTAGCATTGACAGCTCATTTGAATATGGTTGTAAGCACAGGATCATTGATATTGAAGACAATAACTCACCTAGCATCGCCTTGTGTTCCAGGCGCATCAATCTCTCGTTTCCATCTGAAAAATATGCCATAGTATTACATTTCTGGGAGTAAACTATCAGCTCAAAATCATTACAAAAATCATAAAAGGAAAAAAAAAGTAAGAAAATTAATTGGTGTGATACAATTCAATTTTTCCTTTTTTTCAAAAGTTTGACATTGCATAATTTATTACTTTGTTACCTGGAACTTGGTTGTTAAACTCACCTTCTGTCCTGAGGATCCATGCCACAATAGGTCACAGCACTGACAGGATAATGGCGTCTAAAGAACAGTCTAGTAGGAGTCAAAGAAAATTAAATGTTAACATTTCATTTCAACATTGAATAAAAATAATTTTCAAACAAATTTAAACTAACATAGTTTTAAAAAAAGGTATAATAAAAATGTAATGCTGTGCGTAGTGCAGAAGACAGAGACAAATGTAGGAGGATAGTTCACATGTCATCTGTGGCGCCCCAATGGTCCAAGGACTAAGGGACATGATGATGATGAATGTCATTCATCTTTAATTGCCAGTGCAGTAAGGTACTTAAAGGTCAACAAGGCTATATAAGAAAAAATAAATAATTAAAAAACAATTTTACTCACTTCCTGTTGTTGTCTGTAAGAGTTATTCCCTGATTGGATACCTTAAAATGAACCATAGTTGTCCTTCCTGGCACCAGGTTTTCAAATGTCATTTTGACTGCCTTGGCCACAGCCTGAGGCCCTGTTAGTGATTCCATGTCCACTGAGTTGATGAAGACCACATTGCATGCTGGGAGAAATAAAAAAAAAAAAAATCATTTATTTATTTTGCTCACAAAGATTCAGACACTTAAATCAGATATACAGGTTTATAGGGTGGAACAAAATTAAGTTAACTGCTGTCCAACTTTAAGGGCACAAGATAACTTACCAGCTCCTTGACTCAGTAGTGTAGCGGCAGAGTTGAGTTCTGTGGCATTCATTGGGGACTCAGGCATTATCAAGCCATCCACGGCATCTGAAAGTCCCAAGAATTTTGGATTAATATTATTAAGCCCATTTCACTGGAAAAAATTAATATTATTTTAATTTAAATAAAAATATGAACTCATAGTGGTACTGAGTAAAAATCATAAATGGGTAAAATATTATATGAAAAAAAAATCAATGGCCTAAGTAAATGGATATCATTAATACATACCTGTTTCAGGCAATGCCAATTTGCAAGGTAAGGCTAAAGGTGTGATAGAATGTTGGTACACAAGTGCTGCAAGGCTGCCTGTAAAGGTGGAAAAGATAAGATGAAATTTATGATTGATTTTATTTTCTTAAAAAAGTAGCTGGTTGGTTCTTACATTGATATATTATACTATTAAAGACTGGGTAGTAATTTTTTTTAATATGATATCATTAAAAATTTAGTTGTCATTTTAATCACTGAATTCTGCATATTTTCATCTGAGATATTAAACTCTAGATCCAATTGTTTTCAATTTTCAACAAATTAAACATATTTAAAAAAAATACAAATTACACATTAATTTTAAAAGTTATGCTTGAAAATTATCTTACCAAAGACTGGCTCATTGAAAACTATCTTACAAAAGACTGGCTCATTGAAAACTATCTTACCAAAGACTGGCTCATTGAAAACTATCTTACCAAAGACTGGCTCATTGGTGCACCCTCTCAACCTGACTCCCTTGGGTGTGGGCTCAATTAGAAAATGTCTAACTAAATCTGCAAGGGGATCCCCTGAAAAAGTAAGGAGGAAGTCCAATAACTGAAACATTGCAATTATCATTACTTATCCTTGAACCAAACTAATCTCCTTTGTTGATCCTTTAACACAGAGGTGTTTAGGCAAAGTATGGCTGGTTTTTTTGTGGTGAAAAAATTTATTTTAACGATGATTTAAAAAAAGAATTATTTTATTCAGAATGTTCACAGATTTTGTTTCCAATAAATTAGCAGAAAATGAACACGTACATACAATGTAATCAAAACATGTACGTAGAATGTAATGAAAACATGTTTCCATTTATTTGTACCAATAAAAAGATCCTCTCTTAATTCAGTTGAAAAAAAAAAAAAAATTATGCAATCATCAAATTGCTGAAACATTTCTCACCTGAAGGCTTGGCCTGTACATTGGGAGGTATTGTGGCCACTTTCAGTGCCAGGCCAAAGGCACCAGGGAAAGAGTTACTGTCCCGGATGACAAAGGTGCCAGGCAGCTTGTCTTTCAGCATTTGAATAGCTGTTTTAACAAAATTTAACAAATTAATATTCATTAATCGGCCCGCCTACCACAAACCGTATTAATTAGTGTTGTCATTTTGCATGCAGTCTTTTTTACATTTTAATTATTTTGATCTTAAATTTATACAAGTTTTATAATATTAAGTCAATTCATAAGCCAGTTAAAAAAGACTATTTATGGTTCTATTTTGTGCCCAATAATTTGGATGACATACTTTGTGTCATTCATAAATTAAGGATAATTTGATTCAAAGCCTTCATTATTTTCTCTTACATGGAAATCTTGGAACAGTAATGAGTAGAAGAGCCCTAAAAAACTTTTACAGAGTAATGCACACTCACTAGTGCATACAAAATGTAATTCTAATTGGAAATGGAAACTTTTTTATAAAAAAATGTAATTGCAATAAAATGTATATTGTTATCCTAACTCAATTTTATTATGATAACCTCTCATGGGACGGATTATAAATAGCATACCATCTTCCCTAGATATGTTGGGTTTGTACCAGTACTTGGATGTGTCCTTGACAAACTTTGGAGTGGTGTGCACCATGTCCGAATCTGAAAACACATTTGAAATTTATTATGAAATGAAGAAGATTTACTTTACTGGTCAGTTAACGAATTGGCTTAGGTAGACAATACTTTGAAAATATCATACAAAGATATGTATATATTTAAACACATCTTGAATCATCTGTACATAATATTTTTATGAGATTGGGGGGTTACCCTACAAGTAAATGGTTCATCATTTGGGTTCATAAGAAACAGAAACTTTTCAGAGTTACATGAGTTTTAGCTCAGTCAGATCATCCAAATATTTCTGCTGGAAATGATAAGTCACTTAAGTACTGATCAACACTGAAGCAATAACATTCTTTGAGAACCCTACATCTCCATCAAAAGGGTGACCCTGCTGATTAACCAAGCCTCTGACTTGCTCTTGGTTTTTAGCAGTGGGTACCAGAATTTGGTACATCTGTGACCCACCTGCCAAAGAGGACAGACTCCCTCGTCGTGATAGGCCAAAATAGACACTGGGCGAGCTCTGACCCGTCATAGAGTGTGGGCCTGGGCTGATGACAGATCCAGACATAGAGTGGGCCGAGGACAGCTGCTGTCTCAGTGTATTGAAGTTTCCAGGAGATGGGGGGCTGGTTGAAGAAAAGATTTTAGCAAATATTTTATTAAACATGGACATGGTATTTCCATAGGATTTCATTTCCATATAATAACAACAATGATCTTGTCTGCAGTGTAAAAAAAATATTTGTCTGTCTTGTGCACTGACTGGTAAAGAACCTTGTGTATTATCTTTTATTGAAGAAATCTATTTTCTGATTTACCTTCCAGCTGAGGGGCTTATTAGCATCTTGGGGCTTGTGTCAATATGCAGAGTGTTCTGCCCTTGTCCATCCAAATGCTGGGCTTGGTACGTCTGGGACTGAAACAAAGATAACAAAATTTATAATAACAATTAAAATCAGGATAGAATTTATCTGGGAAAAATTTAAATTTATATTATTGGGGACTGATAAAAAAAAATAATAATGCTTTTATCTATTTATTTTAAAACTACTTCCACAATGTACAGACGGAGGGCAAAAATGAATTAACCTAATGAAACTAGGAAGTTATCTGGGGCATCATAATTGGTATTTTTTAATAGGAGTGGCTGAGATTTTTAAATATTTTAAAGTTTGGTCATGATCCACTTCATTTTGAGAACCATATCAATATTTCAAATAATTTTAAGAGCAATATCAGCCTCAAAAAAATTAACATTTTCTAACAAAGACATTATTTCATTTAGGTGCTGTGAAGGAAACTCTTGATGAATTTTAATGATTATTTTTAAATAGAACATAGAAGTTTATCCCATAGAAGCCTGACCTGATGGTACTGCTGGTATTGTACTGTTTGGTGCTGTTGTATTGGGGCCGCCTGCAAGGTTCCAGTAGGACTGATGATCTGGCCACCAACTGGGGAAGCAATTGAGGCCATAAAGAAATGGACAGATTTCTTGTGTTGAAATTATATACGATATATTTGTGTGCAAACTTGCGATCAGAAATGTGCATATCAATTTTACATAAAATAGCTTTAAAATATTTTTTTTTTCTATTGAGATATGGACAAATAAGCTGTGGAGAAAATAATTTGTTTTCAATTTAAAGTAACTTTTTTTAATGATCTAAATATAAGGATGAAGGATGATACTATTTCTGTTATGAATTTGAGAATCAATTATTTCTCAGTTATATTTTTCAGTTCAAATCATTTAAATTAGCTCACATGGGATTAGAAGATATTCCATATCAAAGGTAAAGTAGAAAACGAAAATGTATTATTTTGTTTTGTTTCACCCATAACACAATTAACAATAAGATCTGTTTAATTTCATGTTTTATATCCCTGCTTCATCTTTGTTCAAATGTATTGAGACATCCAGAACTCTTAGTCCAAGATTCAATATTCCCTACTCAGATTATGCAACAGTTTTAGTAAAACAAACTTAATGTGCAATGTTTCCTCTGGTTTCTGAGAATATTAAATTTTAGACAAATTCCTAATTTATTATCTTATTCTCTTCCCAGCAACAAGCAATAAATACATGACAAGAATGATACACTAGCAAGATGCAAATAGCTAAAAAAAACAACAACAGACAAACTAAAAAAAAAGTTGCACCAGGAACAAGATTTGATTTTTTTCAGGCTTTATCAAAAATAAATTTAAAAATGTAAATCATACGGATAGGCCTAAATATTTTTTTGAAAATGCATTTTTGAATAATAATATGTACTTCATTTAAAAAATAGAAAACAAGTTAATCCGCAAAGGTTGGAAAAACACTGTAAATAAATGTGACATAAATTCGAAAGACATTTTGAATGTTTAAATCCTAGCAGGCCTGCACAAATTATAGAAATTAAAATTGTTAAATTTATGCAAGGTAAATATATTGCCCATGATGTAAAATGAAAATAGATAATTTAAGTTCGTTGTAGTTTAAAAATTCGCTAACGATTAAATATTGAAGTTTATGAGCCCGGTATTGTGCAGGCACGATTTAAATTTAAGCCTGCTTGATTTCACCCTGTTTGCAACTTTCTCTCATACCTGGGACGACAACGCCTTCAGGGATGGTTGCATAGCTGAACTCCGAACCCCGCAGAGGGGATGGACGATTCCCTGATCGGGATGGAGGGTATAAGGAATTAGAGCCACTACTCCCAGCAGAATACTGAAAAACTGGACCTTGCTGGTTGCTAAACCCACTATATGGCGTTGCAACTAAAGAAGACCAAGCAAAAAAAAAAAAAAACAATGCACAAAAAAAAAAAGTAAAGGGAAATGCAGAACAAGATGCGCAAATCAAAAAATATAAATATAAAACTAAAAAAATGGACCTGGCTGGTTGCTAAACCCACAAAAAGGCGTTGAAAAAAAAAAAGACCAAGCAAAAAAAAAAAAAAACAATGCACAAAAAAAAAAAGTAAAGGGAAATGCAGAACAAGATGCGCAAATCAAAAAATATAAATAAGAAATTGATGTAAACCAAAAATTGTCTGCCAAAACCAATAAGTATTTGCCAAATAAGTGTCTGCCTAATAAGTCTCAGCCTATCTTAATGTTTTAAAGATATTAAGACTATTATATTTATATTTTAAATGAATATTGATTTAATTAAATTGCCAATACTTTAAAGTGCTGTTTATTTACTTAAATATCAAAGTTCGTTTCATTATGCAATCAAATTTTGAGAAATAAACATTTAAATTAGAGATGTAATTATGAGCCAAGCCTTCCAGGCAAATTATATACAATGATACATGAGGCTATTATTTATGTGAAAATTAGTTTGACATCAATTATCTTGCCAATGAAAAAAAAATCTTTGTAGGCAAAATTCATTTAATACTGGTTATGTCAGTAATTTTAATTGAAAACAAAGTAATTTTTATTTAATCAAGATCAATGAATACACAGCTTAGAGCTGGGTATTTTAATTTACATAAAATTAGTGATTTTTTGTTGTTGTCCATATGATTTCTAAAAATATTCAGGCTAACCTTTAAGCAAACCCATAAAAGCTCTATAAATGGATTACGCTCATTAGAAGAAGCATGCATTTTTAAGACTTTAAGACCAAAACAAAATAGGACCATTTGGCGCCCGGCAAGTGTTTGAGTGTAGATAGGGCTAAAGTGGTGCATAATGTGAGAATATTGTAAGGTGAAAAACAAAACAGCCTTTAGAATGGTGGCCACATTTGAATTTTTTATTTTTACTTCAAATACCCTTTTAATTTGCTTTAAATTTGCCAAAGACAACAAAAATTGCAGTGTAGAAAATAAAAATATATATTTGTTTAACATTAAGTAGTTGTTATTCAAAGAGATTGGTTGCTGTTTTATTTTGAATTATTCACTCACTTCTGATAAAATGTACTGCATTAAATGCATGTAGGAAACAAAATCCAAATAATGATTAGTTGTCTCAAATAATGAAACCTTGTGATGCAGGGTTATTAAAAAAATAATTTAAAATTATACTGGCTTCTTTTTAGTTAGATTGTGAAAGATATTAATGGAAATCAGGAAATTCCAAAAGTTTTATTTCAGTCAAGTTAAGTTGTTCATGGGGATAATGATTTGATGTTGCGTTACAGTTGTGTAAAGATGAGACCTGAATGCTACAAGGGTAAGCAGAAGTGGGGCCATTACCTGTATTTTGGTAAGGTGTCCGTGGTGACACAGGAAATGGAGGGGTGGCTGGAGGTGGAAGACATGCCATTAGCAACAACATGGAAAATACAACAACCAACACAACATACAAGATCATCCAAATATACATAAAAACAAAATACATAAGTTTGAATATTTTAAATGGGTCGGGGGGGGGGGGGGGGGGGGGGGGAAACCCTTTACCAAAATGAGAGTGTTTCATTGGCCATTGAAATAACAATATACAGGAATGTGACAAGTGGTAGTTTACGAAAAAAAATTAAAATATTTTAAATCTAAATATGTATGGATTTCTAAAGTTATTAATAAATAGATTTCATTGTACTATAATTTATAAGGTTTTAAATTTCATAAAAAATACTTAGGTTTGAGAATTTTTGTTAGGTGATAATGGGCGAAACATTGAACAGCTGAGGTTGAAATAGTCAAATGCCTCCTTTATTGGATGGCCGTAAGGCGTTGAAGCCAATGAAAGTAATATTTCTATCTCTAAGAATTTTTTACATTTTTGTTTTAAAAGGAAACATTTTCAAAGAAGTTGATTAAATTTGTACATGAAGTCTTCAAATTTCAATATTTTAAAAAAAAATTAAAAATTGTTTTGTCTCTCCATAAAATCTGATTGTAACAGTTATAAAAATGAGAAGCTTTTTTTTAAAAATACATTATTTCTTTGAAACTCAAAAAAAAAATTGTAATTCTTGAGTGGCTAAAATAATTATCTCAAAGAAAAACATTCATGACTAATCAGTAATGCTTTATCAATGTGCTGTTTCTTGAAACACTCAACAAACAAGATCTACAACACTCAATCACACTAATGAAAATGCTTCAACTGTCTACTTGGATCAAGGCCTATTCAGAAAAAACAACACAAAAATAGATCAATGTGGTTTTTTCTTTCAGTGCTAACATGTTTGATCAATTTTAGGATCCACTTTTCATTCCCTACAGAGTGTTTTAAATTATTTTTTTCTCAACATATCTTATGGTCATGTGCAAAAACCCACAGCACAAAAACAACACATTTTTTTTTCTGAATAAAACTGGATCTCAATGTTTTGTAAATTATACTTTATTATTATTGCTTTTTAAATAGCTGTGATAAAAAGTTAACATCATTTCTGCGTTAAAGTCATTGCTAAACAAGTCTTCAGCTTTGGTCTAAATTTTGATTGATTGAATATTTGTGAAATAACATTGAATAAATCAGCAGTTGGAGATATAGATACAGTTAATTTCAGTGTGGTTGGGGGAGGCGCTGGAAGGAGTGGAAACAAGATAATTCAGAGCATGATTTCTTTCTTCAAAACATATTTGAAAAATGTAAAAAAAAAAAACTTTTTGACATAAATGGAAAAAAATAAAATGACATGCACTAAATATTTTGTTTACCTGGTCCTATGGGGAACCCAGGTGTAGTAGGACGTCCGAGTGTCCCTGTGTTTGCACTTTCAGGTTCCAATGTCTGCATGCCAGGCCCGATGGGGCGGAGCATAATCCTGTCTTCCTCAATCTCCTTTACTCTGGGTGGCTCTGGCTTCTGTGAGTGAAATAAATTATGCCAAGTAAATCAATAGCTCATAAATAATTAGAATTTGACAAGATTGTAGGATAAATTAGCAAATGGATGCAAATATATTTTAAAATTTTATTTTGTTTGTGTTAAACATCAAGGATCATGGCTTAGGGCTTAGAGGGCAAAATTTGTTGAATTATAAATATCATTAAAATATAGTTAGCAGCCCCACCAGCTCTCCCTAACACCAACTATATATAAATATATATGATATATCTATATATCATTTAAATTTGGAAAACAAGTTCCTTTAAACATAATTTTATAAAGTTTTAAAATAACTTTACTAGTGTTACTTGCTATTAACAATAAAAATTATCAAATTTTGTAGAAAAGTAATGGTCTTCCATTTTTTTATATTTTTATTTTTTGCTTCTAACAAAACTTCAACGAAGGGTGTCATGCTATTGTTTGGGCTGCACTACTTGACTAATTTTGTGTACTAATGATTCAATGGATTCACTGCCAAAATAATATAGACTGGTAAAGTGTTATAACTGTATTTGATTCGAGTTTGTTTGAAAGGATACGAAGTTCAATTTTTGAAGAATAAATTGAATGCTACAAAAATAGAACAGCATTTTTTCTTTTGAGTTACGATGACAGCAATTCATTCCTAGATTTTCCTAACGGGAGAGACTTGTAAGTTTAAATGTAAAAGTATTAAATATTTAATTACTCTTCGATGTCAATGATCTTGATGGACAATATTTCACTTGCTGATGCTGAATTAGCCTTCAGAAAATATCCATGTATCATGAGGACATTTTAATTGGCTGCCTCACACAGACTCATCAATAAAATGCATACAGACGGGGGGGGGGGGGGGGGGGGGGTGCAGCGCATACATATTGGGGAGCGGAATTTTCTGATAACTTTAGAGGGTTTGTTAGTCGTTGTTTTTGTTTCTTGTTGGGTTGGGGTGGCAAAAATCTTTCCCCCTACTGGGGATGCATTAAACCTAATCCCACCCTGGGGTGTATTACAAAAGGAGAGACTAAGAACTTGAGACTGCCTGGAACACGCATCAGAGGAAAGTGCTCAAAGCCATCTGGCTGTTGTGGGCCAGTTTGGAAACACAACTTAAATGTCAGCCATTATAATTGTGTCATAGGCCATTCACATACCACCGGTTGGCAGAGGGGACTGGAGATTAACATTTCTGTGGTGGAAGGCCAGGAGTGATGGCATCATTAGAAAAGTTTGCCATACAACCGTATTTCTGTGGTGGAAGGCCAGGGGTGATGACATCAGTAGAAAAGTTTGCCACACAACCGTATTTCTGTGGTGGAAGTCCAGGACAGATGCCGTCAGTAGAAAAGTTTGCCACACAACCGTATTTCTGTGGTGGAAGGGGTGATGCCACCGGCAGAAAAGTTTGGCACACAACCGTAGAAGGCCAGGAGTGATGCCACCGGTAGAAAAGTTTGCCACACAACCGTATTTCTGTGGTGGAAGGCCAGGACAGATGCCGTCAGTAGAAAAGTTTGCCACACAACCATATTTCTGTGGTGGAAGGGGTGATGCCACCGGTAGAAAAGTTTGGCACACAACCGTGGAAGGCCAGGAGTGATGCCACCGGTAGAAAAGTTTGCCACACAACCGTATTTCTGTGGTGGAAGGCCAGGAGTGATGGCACCAGTAGAAAAGTTTGCCACACAACCGTATTTCTGTGGTGGAAGGCCAGGAGTGATGCCACCGGTAGAAAAGTTTGCCACGTAACGATATAATTAAGTAAATGGTATTCATTCAATTTATTTTGTTTCAATCTCTATTTTTTTCCTTCTCAATTCCATATTGGATTATTTGTTTATCAATTATAGCATATAAAGGAGCATTTGCACGCATACCAGGAGAGTGAAGTATACGGACACCAATACCCCCCCCCTCCCAACCCTTTAACAATTTTGAGATAATTTTGAAACCTGGCGACTTTGTGTTTTGCCGTATGGATGACCTCTATCCACCACCGCTCCGCTTTTTTCCCCCAGGAAAACATACAGTTCCACACAGGTGGAGTGCATGAATGGAGGAATCAAACAAGTATTCTTTTGGAACTTCCCTTCGAATATTCCCAAAGCAGAAATCAACGAATATAAACTCCGAGATCGGCTGGGGTGGTGGACTATCGGGGGGGGGGGGGCGCGGGGACTATCAAGGCGCTAGAACGATGAGGGCGCGGGGACTATCAGGGCGCGGGGACTTTTAGAGCACTGAGACTATCAGGGCGCTGGGACAAACAGGGCACTGGGACAAACAGGGCGCTGGGACAAACAGGGCGCTGGGACAAACAGGGCGCTGGGACTTTTAGAGCACTGGGTGACATAGGCTGATGTTGCAACTCCCATTTAGGTATAGGGAGAATACATCCGATTATAGAGGCGTGTTCTCCAAATGTCAGAGGTCGCATCTTTGGTCCAGAAAATATTCTCTGTCTCGTGCACGCCAGAATGCCATATTTTGGCAACGCACGTACAGATTTATCAACCTAGGCTGGTGACTCAGGGGATATTCCCGAGAACTTATTATTTGCACTCAGTTGAAACACTAATACAATGAATGAACAAGTGGAATCATGAGTTGAAAGCAAATTTACAATCACTTTGAGACATGAACAAAACAGAATTTACGCACTGAGTGACAGTTTGACGTGATGCACTGAGTGACAGTTTGACGTGACGCACTAATTGACAGTTTGACGTGACGCATTGAGTGTCATTTTGACGTGACGCACTGAGTGATAGTTTGACGTGACGCATTGAGTGACAATTTGATGTGACACACTGAGTGACAGTTTGACGTGACGCACTGATTGACAATTTGACGTGACGGACTGAGTGAGAGTTTGACGTGACGCATTGAGTCACAATTTGACGTGATGCACTGAGTGACAATTTGACGTGACGCACTCAGGAACAATTTGACGTGACGCACTGACAGACACATTGACTAAACAAATGGTTTGAACCTGTGCGCCCCTTACACTACTTATGGGCTTCGTGGCCACTCCAGAAAACTCCTAAAGTTTATTCCCATGTAAGACGTAGAGTTGTACTCTCCCCACCCCCTTTACCTATATAAATTGATTCTAAAAAGTGTACCGCCAGTCAATAGGGTTAGGAACCACTGGACTAAACTATTGGGGGGTGGGGGGGGGAGCAAAATACCGCACTCCCTAACAGAATGCTATTTTCAAAACGATTTCAACACTTTATATTAGGGACGCATCGTCAAGAAAGTCAAAACAGATAGCTAAACTGCACCGCAGTAGACTTAGACTTTACAATGGCATTCCAATTGATGCAGACTTTACAATGACATTCACAGGCCGCGTTACTAATAAAAAATAGCCTAACTCATTTTACACCCCTTTCTCAAGCGAAATTACATCTTTTAGCGACCGGTCCTTTCATCCGGGAAGGACAACCACCACCAGCACCCCTTTACGACTTGAGAGCGTGTAAGACATTGCAGCTAAAAAAGGTAGTTGTCAGCCCAATATCTCTCACCGTTTCCTACATTTCTATACAAACACGGTTAGACGCGAGGTTATATTTAAACTAACCTATTTTGGAGAATGGATTCTTGGCTATTTTTGTCTTCGACAGGTTCCTCAATATGTACTTTGTATATTATTACGCCGTTGGGAAAAGTAAGGGGGGGTGGGGGAGTGGGTGTCACCTTACTGCAGTGACACGTGGCTTAACACAAACAAGGCACGGTGTGTCAAGACACGAGACACGTTGTGACACAATTTGACAGCTGGCGCGCTTTATTTTGTGTGTTATTCTATGAATAAAAATTATTACGTATTGTAGTGCACTGGTGCGCAACTGGTGGCAGGGTGCAATCAATGGGTGGGTGCGGTCCCAAAGTAATTTTTTTTCTATTATTGAGACTTCCATGGAAGCACGTTATCAAAACAATGAGTTCAACATAGCTCACTCCACTGCTCTGTAAGGAGATGTGTAGACTGTAATGTAGCCTTTACCTTTGAAAAGGAGCAATGGAGCTAATGCTCGGTATGAAACTGGCAATTTTTATTTTTAAAGTTAGTTTGCTGTTTAAATTTCCACGCATATATATCGATCGAAAGAAGAGATTTTTTACAGTAAAAATTGTACAACCAGTTAAGCAGAGGATCTCACACAAAAAAAGTGAATGTAGTTCTTTTAATGTATGCCTACATTCCTGGCAAGAGCTATCTTCTAGTACTTCCCATTACATGCCACTGTATTTATATTGAGCAAGTTTAAGTATACATAAAATGACCGAGGAGGGTGCTACTAGGAGGATGTTGGCTTACAGCGCCTAGTACTGCCATGATGAATCTCTAGTTACTCGGACACATGTCTCATCTGTTGTCTTCTTGTAATGCTCCCAAGTAGTCATGGCTAGGGGGGCATAATATACACGGGGCCAGCTGCCAAGCATAATGTGTGCGTGCGAGGGGGGGGGGGTACTTTATGTAATAATTATGGGTTCAGCGTTCGATCATTATGTTTTGTAAGCGTAACTTCAAAAGCCAGCTGAGGCTTTAAGTCAGGTACATGAATTACGTCAGATAGAACACTCACCCATAGCGGGAGTTACCACAATAACTAATGACGGCAGTTACCCCATTCACCAATGACGGCAGTTACCCCATTCACCAATGACGGCAGTTACCACACTCGCCAATGACGGCAGTTACCCCACTCACCAATGACGGCAGTTACCACACTCACCAATGACGGCAGATACCCATTCACCAATGACGGCAGCTACCCCATTCACCAATGACGGCAGTTACCCCACTCACCAATGACGGCAGTTACCCCACTCACCAATGACGGCACTTACCCAACTCACCTTGACGGCAGTTACCCCATTCACCAATGACGGCAGTTACCACACTCGCCAATGACGGCAGTTACCCCACTCACCAATGACGGCAGTTACCACACTCACCAATGCCGGCAGTTACCCATTCACCAATGACGGCAGTTACCCCATTCACCAATGACGGCAGTTACCCCACTCACCAATGACGGCAGTTACCCCATTCACCAATGACGGCAGTTACCCAACTCACCAATGATGGCAGTTACCCCACTCACTAATGACGGTAGTTACCACACTCACTAATGACGGCAGTTACCCCATTCACTAATGACGGACCATAATAACTAATGACGACAGTTACCTTATTAACTAATGACGGCAGTTACCCAACTCACCAATGACGGCAGTTACCACACTCACTAATGACGAAAGTTACCCCATTCACCAATGACGGCAGTTACCCAACTCACCAATGACGGCAGTTACCCCACACACCAATGACGGCAGTTACCCCACTCACCAATGACGGCAGTTACCCCACTCACTGATGACGGCAGTTACCACACTCACCAAACGGCAGTTACCGAACTCACCACGGACGGTAGTTACCCCATTCAACAATAACGGAAGTTACCCCGCTCACAAAATACAAACGCCGAGATGCCCATGAGCGCACACACACACACCACACAAAAAACTTAACATTTTTATGAATACACACGTACATAGATTACACCCCCCCCCCTCAGCATTCGTAGGGCTATTGGTTTACACAGTGGTTCTCAAACGAATCACCTCAGATTTGTCATTCAGTTCAACAAGGACACTTAACAATTGTATTTATTTTTTTTTAAAAATAATGTGAGTTACGCTATAGCTCCACTAATGTCTACTGACGATATGAATATGAGTTAATAGGAACGTGTGAGACTGCTGAGTGGGCTGCAATAACCAGGGTGAGAACTGCTGAGCCGATGTTGCCCGTCATTTCTGGGTTAGACTTTTTTTCTTCTTCTAAGTTAACCACAACGTGCCGTACGTCCTGGATTTTATTCCCACCCTCACAGTCTTACCCATTCAACACATGGTGTTAGCCTTGTACGTAGCACAGGAGATTTATACCCACCCTCACAGTCTTACCCATTCAACACACCGTGTTAGCCGTGTAAGTAGCACAGGAGATTTATACCCACCCCCACAGTCTTACCCATTCAACACACCGTGTTAGCCATGTAAGTAGCACAGGAGATTTATACCCACCCTCACAGTCTTACCCATTCAACACACCGTGTTAGCCGTGTAATTAGCACAGGAGATTTATACCCACCCTCACAGTCTTACCCATTCAACACACCGTGTTAGCCGTGTAAGTAGCACATAAGATTTATACCCACCCTCACAGTCTTACACATTCAACACACCGTGTTAGCCGTGTATGTAGCACAGGAGATTTATACCCACCCTCACAGTCTTACCCATTCAACACACCGTGTTAGCCGTGTACGTAGCACAGGAGATTTATACCCACCCTCACAGTCTTACCCATTCAACACACCGTGTTAGCCGTGTAAGTAGCACAGGAGATTTATACCCACCCTCACAGTCTTACCCATTCAATACACCGTGTTAGCCATGTAAGTAGCACAGGAGATTTATACCCACCCTCACAGTATTACCCATTCAACACATGGTGTTAGCCGTGTACGTAGCACAGGAGATTTATACCCACCCTCACAGTCTTACCCATTCAACACACCATGTTAGCCATGTAAGTAGCACAGGAGATTTATACCCACCCTCACAGTATTACCCATTCAACACATGGTGTTAGCCGTGTACGTAGCACAGGAGATTTATACCCACCGTCACAGTCTTACCCATTCAACACACCGTGTTAGCTGTGTAAGAAGCACAGGAGATTTTTACCCACCCTCACAGTCTTACACATTCAACACACCGTGTTAGCCGTGTAAGAAGCACAGGAGATTTTTACCCACCCTCACAGTCTTACACATTCAACACACCGTGTTAGCCATGTAAGTAGCACAGGCGATTTATACCCACCCTTACAGTTTTACCTATTCAACACATGGTGTTAGTCGTGTAAGTAACACAGGGGCCACGGGACTCTTGCACAGACATAATATACATGCACTACATACACACTTCACAAAACTACTCATTGATTTTTTTGACGAAAAATATATCGAATTCTATATTTCAGTAGGCTTTCAATGGGATTTAGCTAATTCTACAAGAAAACAAAAAAACGTTTAGGTATCCGCCTGATTTAATCCACAGTTCAATCAAAGAATTTAAATTTGTTTAGCTCAAGTCTTAAGTCCCTTGTATGTGCATAGGCGTAAGACTTCGGCTGGGTGAGTGCGGGTGCTAACGATTACCGATTACCAAGCGAACATTGGCAGAAAAAGAAGGAAAAAAATCCCACTTTTTCATGATTGGTGGTTCAGCACCGATGTAAACGTCACTGCAGTCGTGCATTGTTACCTTCAGTTTTCAAATGAGCGGCGCGTGGATTCCCAAAGTGGCCTGGCAGACACCCCGTGCCCCATTGTGGATTCAAACGTTTCAATAGGTCAGTGAATGCCATCATTCATCTCAAATTTGAAATCCAATATGTAAGACGTGATCGTTGGTTCCCCAGATAACCCGTTGGTTTCAGGAACGTAGCCAATCCATCCACCACGCCCCCCCCCCTCCCAACCACAACAAACAAACAAACCTCTGGTTTGTAATAGTTCTCAATTCATGGATTTTGGGGGTTCTGTACATGGTTCCCAACCTTTTTTCTCTCACCCTTGATTAGACTTTTCATTTGTGAGTAAACCCCCAGCCCACAAATTCACACTCACTCTTTTATTAAAAAGCTCCTCGTAAAGGAACGGGTGTAAAAGAAAATACATTTTTATTGCGGTTTTCTGCCATTATCAATACAATTTTAGCCTGCACCCAAGCGGTCCGCTACGTGTCCCCCTAGGGGGTACGCGTACCACAGGTTGGGAACCACTGCCAAAACCAGTGACTGACCGACTTTTCAAATTCTCTGGCGAACTTGCTGACCTCAGTTTTTTCCCAAGGCGCCCTAAGTAAAATCCCAACAAGCCGACTGCGATATGGGTGAGTAATAATGAAATGAAAGGGTCAGGTAAAAAAAAAATGATTTCGGTCAGCTATATCGTAACAGTTTTTTAAAAAAAATAATCACAGAAACTGCATTATTTTAGACGGTCATCCGGTAACCATTTGTATAGGTTTCTATAAATCAGTTATTTCTTACTGAGTTACTTGCTTGAACAAGTCCTATTTCGGAGAATTGTAGTAGCCTAGACAGAAATAAAATTAAAATTTAAGAAATGTTGATACTGTGGCGCTGCGCCCCTGGGAGAGCGCAGTGGCAAACATATTGGAACCACCGCCCCTGAGAGAGCGCAGTGGCGAACATACTGGAACCACTGCGCTCAAGAATAAGTCACACTGGTAGCCTCGTAACCATCGCTCTTCTCCTAGGTGACCAATCAGTGAACATTGTCAAATATACCACGATTCAAGTCAGTTACTAATTTGTGGCATAACGAACAGGTAGGTATGGGACTGTCGTCCCCCCCCCCCTAACCTTTGGGGGAGGGGGACACACACATAAAAGGATTTTTGAAAGATAATTGCCTTAGAAATACAATGTACAAGGATTGGGTCAACAATTCAATTGGCGCCGTTCCACTACCTTCCTCCAGTCCCCTCTCTTAAGTGTCTCTAATGATCTATTCAGTGAGTCAGCGGTGGTTCACAAGTCATTACTTTTGTTACCACAGCCGCATAATCCTGGTGGATTAGGGCCAACCAAGGTTGTTGTGGGCCGAAGGTTGATCCGACAGAAAAGCGGGATGCGGGCCTCCCCAGCTGTGTAATTGGCGGCATGAGTAATTACAGAGGTGGAGCCTGGAGTAGGTGTGATAAGTGGAGAACCATACATTGTGTAGGTTGAATTTATAGTTTCACTTCTTTTTTTTTTTTAATGATGGAGAGCCGGTCAGCGTGAGTGTCTGTTAAGTTTGGGTGTGAGAGTAGGTCCTTTAATGTAACTGACAACTGGCTATTGCCCGTAATCTGTCACCCCACATCAGCTACTCACCTTGAATATGTCATCAGATAATGCCCCCCCCCACACACACACACTAATTCCATAACCGTATCCCCTTTCTTATATATCAGTGATCTTGGTAAATTGTAAAAGCCGTCACTGTCATTCAATAGCTTACTTCTCATTGGCCCACCCATTGTCACTGTCATTCAATAGCTTACGTCTCATTAGCCCATCCATTTACACTGTCATTCAGTAGCTTACTTCTCATTGGCCCATTCATTGACACTGTCATTCAATAATTTACTTCTCATTAGCCCATCCATTGACACTGTCATTCAATAACTTACTTCTCATTAGCCCATCCATTGACACTGTCATTCAATAATTTACTTCTCATTACCCCATCCATTGACACTGTCATTCAATAACTTACTTCTCATTAGCCCATCCATTGACACTGTCATTCAATAACTTACTTCTCATTAGCCCATCCATTGTCACGCCTAAATCCATCTTGAAAAAAGTTCTACAGCGTAGAGACTCCTAACGAATTTCAGTGCAGGTAACTTAACATTTTCGCACCCGGCAACAAGAAGGAATTCAACACTACCAAAAAATTCCTTTAAGAAATTCTTCAGCTAGCGTTAACACATTTAAAAAACCAACAACCTAGGTTTGGGAGGAATATGCACACACTTAATAAGTAAATTTAATTGATTATTGACTTATTCGTTGTTGTTTTGTTTTTAAAAATAAAACTCGTCCAAAAGGGAAAATGTACGACGTACAAAAATCGGCAATTTGTAACGCAATCTAAAAAAAAAAAAAAAGAAAAAGATTGTGATATTTGAGTGTATCTCGGTCCGGGTGTTAGCACAAACTCAGCCAGAAAGAACGTGCTTTGAATAAAACATCAACAAATGCTGCACGTAACACGTTTGTGGCACATAGACCTACGCGGCTTATCTGGCAAGGCCATCACACGCCGCCATGGTTTGCCAGCACGAGAATGTACGGGCCACGGGGGCCTCCACAGACGAGGGAATATCGAGGGCGGGGTATCTTATCCCTGTCGAGTCACACACACACACACCCGAGTCACACACACACCCCCACAGTTTACATCAAATGGTTACGACTGGGTGTCCACTAAATTATATGAAGTAAACAAAACACACACACACAATTCAGTGAGTAGTGTGATTAGTGTGAGGGCCCCCCCCCCTAAAGTAATTTTTTTTTTTTTTTAAATTATTTTTTTTAAATTGTATGGAAAGCGGGGAGAGCCCAGCCCTAGGCTAGATGGACAGCGGGGAGAGCCCAGCCCTAGGCTGGATGGACAGCGTGGAGAGCCCAGCCCTAGGCTGGAGTACCACGCTATATAAAACCACGTATAATAATGTAATCAAAAGGTTCCGATCAGATAAGAGCAGGGCTTAGAGGGTTTGTGAAGTAATTAAAATAATTCATGTTACTAGATAAAGCACATGAACTTTGGAGGGTCGGTCGACGGCCTTTGAAACTTAAAGGTGTTTTTTTTTCTCTCTTTAAATTAAAAAAAAAAAAAATTCAGAACTGTCGCCATGTACCAGATTGATCCGAAATACACAGCCCAATTTAAGCCATTACCAGTTTTTATTTAACCCACGCGCTACGGAAATCTACGCAACTCTTGCGGGTAGCCAAACAACTAGTGTGCAATTTAGATCAATAAATACATATCTCATTAAGGGTGCAATAATAAATAAAGCTCTCTCTTTTAAACACAGAGCAGCTATGTCCTGAAGACCGGACTAAAGGTAATAACACAGAGCAGCTATGTCCTGAAGACCGGACTAAAGGTAATAACACAGAGCAGCTATGTCCTGAAGACTGGACTAAAGGTAATAACACAGAGCAGCTATGTCCTGAAGACCGGACTAAAGGTAATAACACAGAGCAGCTATGTCCTGAAGACCGGACTAAAGGTAATAACACAGAGCAGCTATGTCCTGAAGACTGGACTAAGGGTAATAACACAGAGCAGCTATGTCCTGAAGACTGGACTAAAGGTAATAACACAGAGCAGCTATGTCCTGAAGACTGGACTAACACAGCGCAGTTATAACAACCAGTCCTTAAGACTAGACTAAAGGTAATAATACAGAGCAGCTATGTCCTTAAGACTTGACTAAAGGTAATAACACACAGCAGATATGTCCTTAAGACTAGACTAAAGGTAATATCACAGAGCAGATATGTCCTTAAGACTAGACTAAAGTTTATAACAGAGAGCAGCTTTGTCCATAAGACTAGACTAAAGGTAATAACGCAGAGCAGCTATGTCCTTAAGACTAGACTAAAGGTAATATCACAGAGCAGCTATGTCCTTATGACTAGACCAAAGGTAATATCACAGAGTTAATATGTCCTTAAGACTAGACTAAAGGTAATAACACAGAGCAGCTATGTCATTAAGACTAGACTAAAGGTAATATCACAGAGCAGCTTTGTTCTTAAGACTAGACTAAAGGTAATAACACAGAGTAGCTATGTCCTTAAGACTAGACTAAAGGTAATATCACAGAGCAGCTATGTCATTAAGACGAGACTAAAGGTAATAACACAGAGCAGCTATGTCCCTATGACTAGACTAAAGGTAATAATACAGAGCAGCTATGTCCTTAAGACTAGACTAAAGGTAATAACACAGAGCAGCTATGTCCTTAAGACTAGACTAAAGGTAATAACACAGAGCAGCTATGTCATTAAGACTAGACTAAAGGTAATATCACAGAGCAGCTATGTCCTTAAGACTAGACTGAAGGTAATAACACAGAGCAGCTATGTCCTTAAGACTAGACTAAAGGTAATATCAGAAGCAGCTATTCCTTAAGACTAGACTAAAGGTAATAATACAGAGCAGCTATGTCCTTAAGACTAGACTGAAGGTAATAACACAGAGCAGCTATTCCTTAAGACTAGACTAAAGGTAATAATACAGAGCAGCTATGTCCTTAAGACTAGACTGAAGGTATAACACAGAGCAGCTATGTCCTTAAGACTAGACTAAAGGTAATAACACAGAGCAGCTATGTCCTTATGACTAGACTAAAGGTAATATCACAGAGCAGCTATGTCCTTAAGACTAGACTAAAGGTAATAACAGAGAGCAGCTATGTCCTTAAGACTAGACTGAAGGTAATAACACAGAGCAGCTATGTCCTTATGACTAGACTAAAGGTAATAACACAGAGCAGCTATGTCCTTAAAACTAGACTAAAGGTAATAACACAGAGCAGCTTTGTCCTTATGACTAGACTAAAGGTAATATCACAGAGCAGCTATGTCCTTATGACTAGACTAAAGGTAATAACACAGAGCAGCTATGTCATTAAGACTAGACTAAAGTTAATAACACAGAGCAGCTATGTCCTTATGACTAGACTAAAGGTAATATCACAGAGCAGCTATGTCATTAAGACTAGACTAAAGGTAATATCACAGAGCAGTTATGTCCTTATGACTAGACTAAAGGTAATATCACAGAGCAGCTATGTCATTAAGACTAGACTAAAGGTAATAACACAGAGCAGCTATGTCCTTATGACTAGACTAAAGGTAATATCACAGAGCAGCTATGTCATTAAGACTAGACTAAAGGTATATCACAGAGCAGCTATGTCCTTATGTCTAGACTAAAGGTAATAACAAAGAGCAGCTATGTCATTAAGACTAGACTAAAGGTAATAACACAGAGCAGCTATGTCCTTATGACTAGACTAAAGGTAATATCACAGAGCAGCTATGTCATTAAGACTAGACTAAAGGTAATATCACAGAGCAGCTATGTCCTTATGACTAGACTAAAGGTAATAACACAGAGCAGCTATGTCCTTATGGCTAGACTAAAGGTAATAACACAGAGCAGCTATGTCATTAAGACTAAACTAAAGGTAATATCACAGAGCAGCTATGTCATTAAGACTAGACTAAAGATAATCAAATATTATAAAACGCGTAGCCCTATTTCAACTATTTAACCAAAGGGGCGCCATTAACACAGTGAATCAAACAACTTAATAGATGTCAGATTCAGCAATCCCCCACCCCAAACAGAAAAACCCGGGTTGGGGAGATGGGCTTGGGGAGGAGGGCGTGGGGAGGAGGGCTTGGGGACGAGGGCTTGGGGAGGAGGGCTTGGGGAGGAGGGCTTGGGGAGGAGGGCTTGGGGAGGAGGGCTTGGGGAGGAGGGCGTGGGGAGGAGGGCGTGGGGAGGAGGGCGCGGGG
>CAXITT010001086.1:55204-79702 GCA_964033795.1 Lymnaea stagnalis | reverse complement strand
TCAACAAGAAAACAACAGAAGTCGTTATGGATCTCATGGAATTGTCATTTATGAAAATCAACAAGAAAACAACAGAAGTCGTTATGGATCTCATGGAATTGTCATTTATGAAAATCAACAAGAAAACAACAGAAGTCGTTATGGATCTCATGGAATTGTCATTTATGAAAATCAACAAGAAAACAACAGAAGTCGTTATGGATCTCATGGAATTGTCATTTATGAAAATCAACAAGAAAACAACAGAAGTCGTTATGGATCTCATGGAATTGTCATTTATGAAAATCAACAAGAAAACAACAGAAGTTTTTTTGTTTTTGTTTCTTTTTTTGATGTTTTTTTTTGTTTTTTTTACAAGAGTCTTTTTTTCTTTTTACCAATGGCTGGGAATGTGTAATGTAAAAAATTTATTGTGGCCATCAATCATTCTAACTTGTAAAATAAGGCTTTATGGTGATGAGAGATAACAATGTCTGGATCCTTTTAAAAAAAATGACATTTCTACAATACATTTTGGGGACCATTTTATAGCTTCTGTTAGTTCAGAAAATTTCATTTTTCATATTAAATGATCGGTATATATGTGCCTCACCTGGCAAAATAACATTGAAATAATATGTTCATGTACAGTATTTTCTAAATTTGACAAAACAATTAGTTAATTATGTTTATTCCTCACCTGTGAAGACTGTTGTGATGAGAGTCCTGATGTGTAGGAAAATGCATTATTAGGGACCCCTTTAGGGTGGTACTGGCTGGGCGGGGGCCGTGTGGGGCTGGTATCCAACATTTGCGTGGGGTCAGCAGCAATCGTATAATGGTCCTTGACCTCTCCTTGGCCCGGGACTTTGTAGGAGACCTCTGCACGTTGAATCAGAACCCGGTCGGGGTTCCTGTGTGCGTCTGTGCTGGAATACGAGGTGAACGTACGTGTAGTTGTAGTCACAGTTTTGGCTCCGCTCATTGTTGGGCTCGTCGCTACGTTACCACCGCTCGGAGACAACGGCGCCTGCTGGGACTGGACTGCTGTTTGAAAAGATCTAGGCGAGCGCTGGTTGCCCGAAACAAATGCCTGTTCACTCAGGAGGTCGCTTAACAGCTCGTCAAGCTGGGTGCGCTCTTCTAAAGTCTGAACTGTTTTCCTGCTTAGTGTGGAGCTGCTTTGGTAGTTGGGGTTGTTGACATCAGCGGGGACGTTGTTGTTGGCGTTGCTGTTGCCTACTGATGTGTAATGGGAGTTGAAACTTGCATTATGGCCTGTGTAGCCTGAAGAAATTTGATTTATAATTTAATTTCATGGAAAGGAAAAGCTTCCAAGAGACATTATTCACATACATAATTTATTACTACTACTAGCGATTTGAAAAAAGGAATGATTTTTATGGTCATGGAAATCATATACATTTTTATTCAGTTTTATTTGACTGGTAGCAAAGCTAGTTTATTTATTATTCACATGCAAATTTCTTTAGAGCAACAACAAAAATTTCTTTTTGAGTAAATATAAGGAAAGGTATTTTTTTTAAACTGAACTAATAATGAAGAAATCTTATAAAAATAATTAAATGCTGTAAAATCTATAATCTATATTCAAAGATGCCAATGATATCAAATATTGTCCCTCACACATTCAAGAAGATATAGGTAAAATTGCCTCTAATTTATAAGGTAGATATTTTCAAAGAAAGCCTAGGAAGATGACACAGATAAGTAAATGCATTCCCTAATGTAGAAAGTCATTTGCTATTTTATCAAAGTACTACTGTTGTATAATACAAGACTCATGCAGAGCAGAAAAATGAACCTAAAATTGTTACATAATAAATTTCGCTAAAAGGCAAAAATAAAAATGTTACATCAATTTACCCTCACATGTTTGTATGACTGTTACATTTTTAATTATTTATTTCTTTAATGCTGATAGATAAAAGATTTCTTGTTAAATTGTAAATTCCATTTGATTTTAAACTGAAAATCTTTTTATCACCATTTAAAAAATATGTAATCTAGTATTATGGGATCTTATTTAACGTATATTATATGTCAGTGTTCGATTAGAAATTATAAAAAACTAAATTTTAAACAGAACAATATTTCAACCAGAGAAATATTTCAAACAAAACAATATTTCAAAATTCAATTAATCTGAAGAGATGTTTTTATATTTGCTATTTATATAAAAGATATAGAAGCAAATCTACAGAAAGCTGTGCAACACAGCAGAGAAATTGTATGTATTATTTATTTAATGACAACAGACTACGCTGAAATCTATGGGTAACTTTGTTTCACAATAATTTTCCATTTTGAATAGCTTTATAAATATTCCAAAATGAAAACATAAAGACCAGGCAACAGCCTTTCAGTTCAAGTTATTGGAAATACCAAAAGTAGGGTTAAAGAACCATAATTAGGGTTATTCCCCCCTCTAAGAGAGAGAGAGAAAAAAAACAAAGCATGCCTTGTTTTGGAAATATTTGATATGCTTGAAAAGATGTCTACAAGTTTATTTTGAAATTCATAATACCGTAAATTATTTTCAATGCAGTCAAGCTAAAAAAAACCCATGAATTAGGTTCATGTAATAAAATTAATTTGTTAAAAAAGGGAGGAAAAAAAACACTTGCTGGAATTGTTAATAAAGAATTGTGTAAAGAGCTACATAACAGCGGGTGAGTTTCTACAAATTTATAAAAATTAATTTCTAATATTTAAAGATCTTTAAATATATCTAGGACAGGCCTGCACAACTCAAAATGTAAGGCGGGCCGTAATACTTTATAAAAAGCTTGTGCGGGCCAAAAGAAAATAGGACAGGGGGGGAAGCTATTAACAAAATAATAAGAATAAAGAATATTTCGTAACGTTGCCGGCCGCAAAGTGGGTACTGGCGTGCCACATGCGGTCAGCGGGCCGTATTTTGTGCAGGCCTGCTTTAGGATAAAATAAGAGGATTCCTGCTCCTTAGTAGGATTTACTTTGTTAATAAAAATATAATTTTAATTGAGGGGGGAAAAAAACAACCTAAAATGCAAGGGAGGTAATTTCAAGACAAATTATTTTTTTCTTCACTAACCAGAATCTAAACTAGAGGAAATTGAGCCATTTGTTAAATAAGGGAGAGCATGATGTGGAGCTGTTGGCTGTTGAACTGGTGCCCTCTTTTCCACTGTTGCATAAAGGCTTCCGTCAGGTGCTTGATTGTGCGTGACTTGATTGTGGGTGACGTTGCGTACGTTGGATACTTGAGTTTTAGTCAGTGCTGCTTGGCTGCTGGAAATTCCGTTTTCATTGATATCTACAGCTGAAACGGAATTGTTAATGGAGAGAAAGAAATATAAAAGCAGCTTAGCCACTCCAGCAATTAAACAAGACCTGAGGAAGAGTTTGGAAGCGTCATTCAAGGAAGGGGAGAAATGAACATTTTCAGAAATGTTATTGCAATAGCCTTTCATTTGGCAACAGTCCAAAAATGATTTTAGATGTTCATTTTAGATCTCTCCGAAATCTTTTAAAATATTTTAGGCCAACTAACCATATTTGTTTGTTTTTTTTGTTAAAGAATTTAATCCCAGATTTATTTGGGCCGTTTGCTTTTTTCACTTGACTTTCAAATGATTTTCATTAGTTAATCTGTAAAATGGCTGCCGATATCTTCATATGGAAATAGAAGTTTGAAGATATAATCAAACTGAATTTTTTGGAGTGAAAAAACACTTGCTGCCATATTAATACTGTAAGTTAAAAGATTATGAGGCAATTGGAAAAGTCAGAAAAATAAATGTTGGCTGTGCAGAGAAAAAAACAAAAAACTATTCAAGCCTCTAAAAGCTCTATAAATGTCTACAAGCCAATAAAACATGAAGATATTTCTTCACGAAAAATCCTTGTTATCAATTATATGATTAAAAAACGTGTCAAAGATACCACTTGTATGCCAGGCTATAGCTAAGTCAGCTGTGCAGATATCATTAAATCTTAATAAAGTTTATTAAGACAAGTCAACACATGTAAGTAATTGTGTTAGCCTCTAGGCACAGCAATAAAATCAGATGAAAATGAAACTAGTCTCAGCCGAAGCAACTGTTTTCATAATTTATAAAGCAGAAATTATGGTTTTTAAAGGAAAGAAAAAAATCTTTGTTAATTGACTTTCTTATTCTGTGGTTTTGTCTCTTTTGCTTCTTGCCAACACCCACTTAATTTATCTCTCTTTTTTTGATGTATCATATGATAACTCTCAAAGTTGAGTAAATTACATCATTTTAATGGTGTAAAAATTCATGATTAAAATTAATAACAATGAAAGATGAATTGTAAAACTATTATATTTAAAGTGCAGCATGCACAATGAAAAAATGGTAATTTTTCTTTTTTATTTCCATTTAAGAAACTTAATCTTTTATTTTTACTGCAAGCTAATTTAGCACAAAGAAGAAAAGTAACAGAGAAATCCATGTGCTGTATTCAGTCTATCAAATAAAATACATTTGATTATAAGTATGAAATAGCCATAAGTATATGTTTTACATCAGTATATCATGAGTAGGTAACCACCACTCTAAAAGCAAACCCATGCCAAATAAAAAAAAATACTACAACGACTCATTGAGCACCTACCATCTATGGCCTCCAAAGCTCGATGAAAGTTTTCATATGAATCTGATCGAGCCAAAGACTCCTCATTATCATCTACTGGGACCGTTACATCTGACTTGAATCCTGACACTGAAAGAAAGAATGAGTTGTTGATGTGGTTCAATTTGGTCGTAATTAGTTAATTATAGACATGGCCTGATTTTCAAATATTTATTTTAGCTGCAGTAAATATTTGCCCTAAAATTTCCACTTTTTATTTCTAAATGACATTTAATTTTTTTCTTTTCTAATGACTTCATCTTTGTTTGTTTTTTTTTTAAATTTTCACACAACAAAATATTTTTTTTAAACATCCTTCTCGTGTATTTGTTAAGTTTAGGCAGACCAAGTAATTCCCATTAAAATAAGCTGACCAATCTTTAATAACATTCATTGTAATTTGCCTTTCAGCAAAACAAAAATGGTGTCTTGAAAATAACATTAGAATATTGGCGATATTTAGCTTACAAAGAAACATTCTTTACTGATATGTTATTTAAATATGAAGAAATGTCCTCTTATGTGATTTAACTGATTTATCTGGTGAGATATTTCTCACCTGAACATAAGCTTTCATAAGCTAAAATAAGTTAACATAAGCTATCATAAGCTAAAATAAGCTAACATAAGCTATCATAAGCTATCAGTGGGTTTGATTCATTATTGAGATTTAGCTTTTGATAATTAAAGATGTTTAAATTATATGTATCAAGCTTTTCAATATTTATTACAAAATTTGTTTCATTTCCTTATTTTGTTCAGTGAACTAACATCCATTAAGATGATAAACCAAGCCATAAATAAATCTTTTGAGTTAAACCAATTGGGCAAGAGCAATAGAAATAGGCAACAGAGATAGAGTTAATATTCCCTGTTCATTAGGAATAAGAAAACCATTTTTAAGGTAAAGATGAAGTTAAGGGGGGGGGGGGGGGGGGAGGGGGGGGGGGGGGTGTGTTTGGGAACGTGGACTATAAAAGTATACACAATCTCAGATCACCTTTTCATTTTTTTTTTATTTTCCCTTAAATTTTTTTTATGCTATTCTTTTGGCTTTGGTGGGGGGGGGGGGGGGGGGGGGGGGGGGGGGGGGGGGGGGGGGGGGTGTGTGTTTAGGAACATGGACTATAAAAGACTACACAATCTCAGATCACCTTTTCATTTTTTATGTAATTTCCCTTAAATATTTCTTATGCCATGCTTTTAGCTTTGTTCGGCGTATAGTAGTAAAGTATAATACGTTGTTTACTTTACATCATATGTTGGCCTATTATTTTTACAACAAAATCTTACTCAGATCCCATTTTTATATAATTTCTTTTGAAAAGTCATAATTCTTTTAGTTTAGCGGGTGTATTGCTGTTTACAAAATTTAAGAGCAACAGGCAACTGTAAGCCTACTCTTTCAACAGAACATGCCAAAGAGTTGGGCCAATGTCTTGTTAAAATAAAGGATTCCTTAATTAAATTAATGTTACAACAAAATCTTACCTGAAACTAAAACATCTGAACTTGGTCCGAATACAAATTCTACCTTGCCATTGTCAGGAAATCTGGGGTCTGAAATTTAAAATATAATAATAGGTCAAATTATTTACTCATTTACATGATTTAAATTAATTTATTGAACGATATTATCATAAATGGTCAGTCGCCTGCTCATTCGGACCCTGACCCAGACCCAGGTTATAATAGCAGCGGGCCTGCCGAGTGTTTAGTCTAATAAGTAATGAGTTTTGAGTCACGTTTGAAAGCATGCATTAAAAACAAACAAAACTATATGCATCGGATAAACTAGAATACTAGAACAAAAATAATAAACAATATAACTGCATGGCATTAAAATAAATGGGAAAATTAATTTTAAATAGCGAAGCCATCGAGCAAGGGACAAAGGGACATCACTATAGTTAAGACTGAACAAATAATAAACACAGTTATTCCCCGGAGCATAGAACTAAAGTAACCCGAAAGGTTAGGCATGTGTGGAAGTGAATGCATTAGAGCTATTTATAACCTCGACAGTTCAGTTGCAAAGAAGATTTTTTTTTTTTAATTGCAATTAAGATTTTAAAAAACAAACTTTCTTGTTATTGTTATTGTTTTCCCACATGCCCCTGTCTCAGTCACTAACTGTATTTCATTTAGGGATCAGAGCATAGTTGTGTCCCCTCGAGGCCCTTCATTCACCTGTCATTCCGAACATCCGATAACTCAAACAGGGAGGAACGACACCAGGCCGAAGGGGGGATACCTGATCATGTCAAGATTATTTTAATCTGTTTTAAATTGTCTATACTTGCCCTAAGATTTAACGCCAATAATAGAGATATAATTAATTTTTTGTAAAATTAAAAACTACAAATTCTCAATTAATACTAACTGTTAAAATATACTTGAGAAAAGTCTTGAGAAAAAATAAACAATCATTCCATACGTCATACGTGACAAGACATAGAGAAGTCAACTGACAACTAATAATACACTAATGATCATTGTGTGAGCCCATCGTGTTCTCACACCTTGCTGAACACTCACAAGACAACCGAATATTTACTCAACCAAAAAGTATGAAAATGTATACAATTAAAAGCCGTCGATAAGAAATTATATGTACGCTGTTTAAAGAAATTTATAACAGATCATTTTAAAAAGTGCACCAACGCCATAATAAGAATGTAGGGCCTAAAGTAGAATTAATCCCCCTCCTCCAACATATCGGTGCTGAGAATGTCATTTTAAACAAAACAACTAAAAGCACTTAGCCTGATATTTAATTTATTCATTCCCAATACCCCACTTCTCTCATCATTACCTCCCATGCCATCACTACGTCTAATAAACTAAACACGGAGAGAAGAGCTTTCAACAAATCATTAGAGACACCGGAAGTAGACATACCAACAATGACGTCATTATTTCGATAATTCGCACGCCCCCACTGATATATCTCATCAGCAATCGGATTAACAAGACTCAGGTGATGCCACGAGCGCAGGAAAAACAAAAAAAAAAGGGGGGGGGGGGTTGAATAAGCAGATCTCGTCATAAAGAGTGCATTAAAGAAAAGGTCCTCTCATGCCATTAATTATGTTCGAAGTCAGAGTGAGTCAGCTGCTGCTGCTGCTGCTGCTGCCAAGTTGTGTGTAGTTGCAAGAGACCCTGGCAAGGATCCAACATAAGTCGTCATTATGGCTACGTGCAAGGCAGCGTTTCAGGCACATCAAAGGGACTGATTCTAACACAGTGGCGTGTAGCTCACACAGTTAAAAACTGATTCTAACCCACAGTGGTGTGTAGCTCACACATCTCAATACTGATTCTAACACACAGTGGCGTGTAGCTCACACATCTAAAGACTGATTCTAACACACAGTGGCGTGTAGCACACACACCAAACGACGGATTCTAACACACAGTGGCGTGTAGCTCACACATCTCAATACTGATTCTAACACACAGTGGTGTGTAGCTCACACATCTCAATACTGATTCTAACACACAGTGGCGTGTAGCTCACACATCTAAAGACTGATTCTAACACACAGTGGCGTGTAGCACACACACCAAACGACGGATTCTAACACACAGTGGCGTGTAGCTCACACATCTCAATACTGATTCTAACACACAGTGGTGTGTAGCTCACACATCTAAAGACTGATTCTAACACACAGTGGCGTGTAGCTCACACATCTAAAGACTGATTCTAACACACAGTGGCATGTAGCTCACACACCAAACGACGGATTCTAACACACAGTGGCGTGTAGCTCACACATCTCAATACTGATTCAAACACACAGTGGCGTGTAGCTCACACATCTAAAGATTGATTCCAACACACAGTGGCGTGTAGCTCACATATCTAAAAACTGATTTTAAAGCCCAGTTCGTGTAGATCACACAATTAAGAAATCGCAATAGAGCACAAGCGATAACTGTAGACTTCAAAGGAGATATTTTATATTTTGCTTAAGTACTTTTGTACACAAATTTTTGTACTAATGCCAAAACAATTTTCAGATTACTGCAATGTACAACAATGTACCAAAGGCTTGCATGCTTGTCTCGAATTATGCATTTTGTTAACTTATTTATCGAAATTTCATAGTAATGAAAATAATTAAAAACTCCATTAATTTATTGACATATATATGGCGCACATAGACTAAATGTTGAATACCCGAATTCCCACAAAATCGAAATCTATCACAGTGGTTCCCGAGATATACATTACAGGACTCGTCAATGATGAGGCTGCTCGAAAATGAGATCTCCGTATCAGAGCGTTGGTCGGCATTGCTCTCTTTGCTATCTAAACCAAGATGTAACGAGTAGACTCGGGTGTGACCGACAAGGTGTCCTACACAGTGAAACACGGTGCCCTACACAGGTAAACAGCCAGGATAAGTCGGGTCAGTCGAATAAATCACGGCTCTAATCTGAAGACTCTACAGTTTCAGCTGAAATATTCTTCAAATTATATCTGTTGGCTACTACGATAAGATGGCGTAGAACTGAAATCGTTTAAATAAACACAGTGTTTACCTAAAACCCATTGGGTTGCCCCCCCTCCCCTCCCCCTCCCTCCTCCCCCCTAAATCCTTTAAATAAACACAGTGTTTACCTAAAACCCATTTGGTTGCCCCCCCCCCCCCCCCCCCCCCCCCCCCCCCCCCCCCCCATATTGAATTGTGGGCACTCACGCCAAGGTGTAAACACAAACATGAGTCTAGAAACATAGCATCTAAACAGGAGAGTTCCATCTCCTCACCGCATGATAAGTCTTACAGGAGGGTCACCTCTCCTCTCCGCATGACAGGTCTCCCATGATAAGTCTCACATGAGAGTTCCATCTCCTCTCCGCATGATGAGTCTCATAGGAGAGTTCTTTCTACTCTCTCCATGATAAGTTTCACAGGAGAGTTCCCTATCCCCATGCTAAGTTTCGTGGCTGTTATACATATTAATGAATTCAAATAATGGGACTTTCTATTCAGTTAAAACTAATATGATTTGAATTAACCTGATATTCACCTGATTTACACCTGAATATTCATGGAAGATGCAGGTCCAATTAATCTGTGAAGCGGCTCAGATTACAAACGGGTTCTCTTGAAATAGACCAACAATCTGAGATTTCATGTGTTCCAGTACAGGAGAGCCCCATTTAAAGCGAATTCGAATGTAAATTGATTCTATTCATTCGCACATGATCTGAAACAACACTGTGAGGTGACCCGCAAGTCTATAGCGGTTTTCACTGTAGGTCCTATTCTATTTATCATGTCGTAGCAGGTTCCAAGGTAAGACATATTCTATATGATCTTGTTATAGCAGGTTTCACTGTAGGTCCTACTCTATATTATCATGTTACCGCTGGTCCCCTTGTAGGTCCTACTCTATATTATCATGTTACCGCTGGTCCCCTTGTAGGTACTACTCTATATTATCATGTTACAGCTGGTCCCCATGTAGGTCCTACTCTATATTATCATGTTACAGCTGGTCCCCATGTAGGTCCTACTCTATATTATCATGTTACAGCTGGTCCCCTTGTAGGTCCTACTCTATAGTATCATGTTATAGCTGGTCCCCTTGTAGACCCTACTCTATATTATCATGTTACAGCTGGTCCCCTTGTAGGTCCTACTCTATATTATCATGTTACAGCTGGTCCCCTTGTAGGTCCTACTCTATATCATCATGTTACAGCTGGTCCCTTGTAGGTCCTACTCTATATTATCATGTTACAGCTGGTCCTCTTGTAGGTCCTACTCTATATTATCATGTTATAGCTGGTCCCCTTGTAGACCCTACTCTATATTATCATGTTACAGCTGGTCCCCTTGTAGGTCCTACTCTATATTATCATGTTACACTTGGTCCCCTCGTAGGTCCTACTCTATATTATCATGTTACACTTGGTCCCCTCATAGGTCCTACTCTACATATCATGTTGCAGCTGGTGCCCTTGTACGTCCTACTCGATATCCAACCAAACAAAAGCCCCGATTATTTCGGGTTTACCCTAACCATTGTGAGCAAAAATGCAAGAAATTATCCGGACATGGGACTGGCAGAAGGGATGTTTATACACACACACAAGTCGGTCTGTGTGTGTGTGTATGGGGGTGGGAAGGTGGATAGAATGATGAGTAAAAGAGGTGAGTAACAATGAGGGCCGAGGTACTTCCCCTCCCAGCCCGTTTTCTCCCCCCTTGAACACAAAAAGTTACCATCGTTAAGTCACACCTGGTGTGAGAGTATAGCAAAGAAACATAAAGGCCACGGGCCCTGCGTCCTTTCTCCGGCCAGAACTCCATTGAGTATGATCAGCGAGTCTCAGCCGCTGGTTGCTTCCAGACTAATTGAGATTGTTTATTTTATCCCCTTAACCCCCCCACCCCCGACCCTCCCCCCCCCCCATACAGTAAACCAACAGCTACTCACGGACTGCTCTTACTTTACACAATGTTAATTGCAGCCCTGACAACTGTCGCTACTAGTGGTGTAAGGTGGGGAAGTCGGGTGGGAAATTCGGAGTAGAATTAAAACGCGACTGTGGCTAGAACACATACGACTCTGTCTTTAAATGCCCGCTCTATACGCAACATACCCATTCTATACTCCAGTTATAACGTTTCTAAAATACACGATAAACACAAGAACGTAGTCAGACAACGGCAGGAAAGGGAAATAACCGGCATCATTCATTATCTGTCCTTGAAATTCGAAACTAGATTTGTTACACTGATATGTCTAAGAATGTCAGAAGCTGGATAAGTTGATATGACCATGAATGTCAGAAGCTGGTTAAGTTGATATGACCATGAATGTCAGAGGCTGGATAAGTTGATATGACCATGAATGTCAGAAGCTGGATAAGTTGATATGACCATGAATGTCAGAAGCTGGTTAAGTTGATATGACCATGAATGTCAGAAGCTGGATCAGTTGATATGACCATGAATGTCAGAAGCTGGATAAGTTGATATGACCATGAATGTCAGAGGCTGGATAAGTTGATATGACCATGAATGTCAGAAGCTGGATAAGTTGATATGACCATGAATGTCAGAAGCTGGATAAGTTGATATGACCATGAAAGTCAGAAGCTTGATAAGTTGATATGACCATGAATGTCAGAAGCTGGATATGACCTTGAAGTGAATGACGACCTCCTAGATCAGCTGGTGTGTCGGTCAATGATCACAGGCGTGTGTGGTCAAATTTCCAGGTGTGCCGTCAATGTTTACAGACGAGTGCCAAGATTTTGACAGAAAATTATACAAACAAGTGTAAAAAGAATTTCGGGATTTCATTCTCAAAGTGACATGGACGACCTATATGTATTCAGTAATTTTTGTGTGGTTTGTGTGAGTCAAGTACGGCAAACCCAAGTACAGCGAACCCAAGTACAGCGAACCCAAGTACAGCGAACCCAACTAAAACGAACCCAAGTACGGCGAACCCAAGTACGGCGAACACAAGTACAGCACATGGGGTCACAAATTTAAATGACGGGACTGGATGTTTTAATGGTTCTCCATATGTTATAAACGTATATAGTATAGGTTACTGCTTGGGGTCTAGGGTATAGACTTAGGGTAATTTTAGGCCGATGGTAATAAATTAGACTATTGTTAGGCCACTGGCAATAAATGATTGTTATTTTTATAAACATAGGCTAATTTAGGCCGAAGTTAATAAACTTCGCGTTAATGTTAGGCTTGTGTTAGACTATTGTTAGGCTAGTGTTAGGCTAGTGTTAGGCTAGTGTTAGGCTAAGGCCTATACTAAGAGCAGGCCATAATCAGAAACTGAAAACTACGCTCGGCCAAAACGTGTTGTCTCCCCGTCCCTGGAGTTACTCAGACACAGGTGAGCCCTTCCTTCAGGCGCACCGTAGGCATGCCAGTTAGTGGAGCGGTTGGGGGTTTTGGGGGATTAGGGGGGGGGGGCATAGGGGGGGGGCGTGCACCGTAGGCATGCCAGTTAGTGGAGCGGTTGGGGGTTTTGGGGGATTAGGGGGGGGGGGGCATAGGGGGGGGGCGTATTCAAAGATGGTCATACAAAATATTCCTTATCTTGACTTAACACAAGCTACTGCATACGTTATATAAATATATATTTATAGAGATGTATGTAATCAAATTTATTAAGACAAAGTGATCGACATTGATTAGTCTTAGGGCAAATTTCCTTGTGTATCATTGCGGTCAGAGGCGTACCTAGTGGGGGTGACCGGAATGGGCAACATTGGTGTATGTATGTGTTATGGGATAGCACTATTTATACCATGGTCGGGCATTACTGCCGAGTTAGCAGTTAAGTTGAACCCATAGTACGTAATCCACCAATGGGTTCTGCAACCTCCTCCCATGTTGCACCCTCCTCCCATGCTGCACCCTCCTCCCATGCTGCACCCTCCTCCCATGACCTATAATAAGACATAATTTCTAGAAAAATCTCACGTCTGACATTTGATGGCGATTTCCAGGTCATGGTGGTGTTGTGTGGAAGTCAAATCCACTGTTACAAAAAATGGAAAGGGTGGGGAATGGAATAGGGAGGGTGAGCCAAGATCGGGCACATCAATTAGAAGAACTGGTAGGACCCCCTTTGAAATGCTAGACGTACAAATCGGCAAGAACCCATTAGCGATGTTTTCCCGGAGCCTGTGGCGGATTCGTGTTAGCTAGTGCACACAGTCCACGCCCACCCCGACACACCCACCACGACACGCCCACCCCGACACGCCCACCCCGACACGCTCACTCCGACACGCTCACTCCAAAACGCCCATCATTTAGAAGATGAAGTACAAAATATCGAACTCGGAAACTTCCAATGACAGCAGTTGAAACTGTTGACCTGTGTCGGGGTCAGGGGTCATCCATGGCTTGGAGTCCATGATCATATTGTCCATGGTCTGACCTACCATATCTGTTTCATTCATTCCCTCAAGCCAGTCAGTATGGAATTTCGCGTTTAAACAGGAAACGATTGTTTTATCTTACATACTTTTTTGTTTCTGAAAGTAGGTCACAAAATGAATTTTTTGGCACGAAATCAGCTTACAAGAAGACATTAAAATATCAACATTAAGTTGATAATTGCATACATTAACCTATAAAGTGGCATTAACTTTATTATAACGCAGTTTTTCCTATCTGCAACACATTCTAAGTTAAGTAATGTATATTTATATATATATATAAATATATATGTGTGTGTGAAATAATATCCTGTCTCATCCCATTTTAAACGGAGACAGACACAAAAGCACATTGAAAGTATCCATCACGGAACTGATCTCTTACTCAAGCACGACAGAGGAATCATAAAGTAAGCTAAAATGATAGACATAGTGATACGCCGTGGATATTTACGGCTTTACATAGATGTAAAAAAAAATGTGGCCGTAATAAATATGTGGATCGGTAAAAACCACAACTTTGAATCCTTTGAAGACTTAAAATACTTTTTCATTAAATTGTATTTTTATTGACTTGACAACCCGGCACCCAAGTGTGATTGAGTCCCCAGTGTTGGTGAGGAAACTTTGCATAATGGTAGACGTTTTCATAGCAAACTAATGATATATGGCACACAAGGGCAGTAACAACATGAAGTTTTGGGGTTTTTTTTAATGGTCAAACATTTTTTTTTCGAAGTCCAGTGGCGTAACAAGTCACTTCGGTATCGATCGGTCCTCCCTCTATGTACAGTAACAAATTTAGCTACGCCTATGAGTACCAAGTTTCTGTGTGAGTTTTTTCAAAAACGTGCGAGTGAAGAGTAAATGGACGACTGGGCGCCTAAACATTCTTTTGATACAAGCTTCAATCTAATCCACTTTTGTGGCTGGGTAAAGATGGCGGCCAGTGCAGTAAAGATAAGAAGAAAATAAACAAAGGTTCAATGCAGAAGACGAATGAATGAGGTAAAAAGATTTCATAAGATGCACCAAACTTGAGACCAATTAGATCAAATGAAAGAATTTTCTTTTTTAAGTCAAGTCAAACTCAAACTTATCTGAATTGAAAATTCAGGATAAAAACGTGTCAATTATTTTAATATTTTCAAAGACTATTGACTATTAAAATAAATGTTTAAAAAAACGATCCCTTTGAAAGAAAGAAATTAAATATATCATCGACGGATTAAATTTAGACCTAAATTAGAAAATAAAAATATTTTTTTCATTCTTCATAGTTGTTTTTTGTGTATTTTTTTGCTTGGTAAATACGGCTTTTCGTTGATATGCTCGTTTTCTGGGTTTTTTTTTGCTCGTCTTTTTACAGTTTCTCCCCATTCCCTGTTTTTTTTTCATATTTCCTATCTCTAAAGCTGGTGGCTGTCTCCCCCTTACTCACAACGCCTTGTAAATCATAAGCCAACTATCATCATTTTATAAATCAACTTAAATAGCTTCAAGCTGTTTTTACTCATATACTCTCTAATTTTCCAATCATCATGCTCCCCCCCCCCGCTCCCCCCCTCCCCTCAAAAAAAATTTGAATAAAAAAAAATCCCCCAGCAGTTATTTAAAGACCAAAAAAGTGGCTGAATATTAATGTTTGCGATCTTAAAGTCTGGAAGTTTGGGTGATAAATGAAAGAAACGCTGAAGTAAATGAATGCGGATAATTCTAAGATGGGTGTATGACGTCATTGGACAAAAACCTGGTGTCATTTGTTCCGGAGTCATAAATACATTTTTTTTTTTCCTTCACATCTTTGAAATCGCGGCTCAGGTTCATGCACACTACTTTAGCCTGACCCAGATTGCAAAGAGGTGTGAACCTTCCCACAGTGCCTGCGCCTTTACTCAACAACGTCAGCAACAACTTAGCGCCTAAACCCATACAGGAACGCTCCGAGCCCATTGCTTTACTTGTTGGAATACATGAAGACAATTACTGCTTTAACGGCTTGTTTACACAAATTTTGGAATCACGTCACAAAAAAACAAAAAAAAAAAAAAAAAAAAAAAAAAAAAAATGATATTAAAACCATAAAATTAGTTAATGACGGAGATAAAAGGCGAAAATTAAAAAGCGAGATGGTGTGGTGTCAGAAAAAGAAAATGCTGACTGGTCTGACGTCATTTGTTTACACAACACTCCAAGCAGACATGCCGGTTAGGCGTGTGGCCAAACAAAAAAGGAAAAGCCGCGCAGATCTCGGTGAAGATTTTGGGTGGCTGGTGGCAGTCTCCAACAGCTGAGATGAGTTGTCCTGTTACGACAATACCCGTCAAGATGGTCGACATTTAAATATGGTAGCTACTGCAGTCAATGAACGTTTCACACATTTGAAATTATTACTATGTTAGCCATTTTTAATTTTTTTTTTTTTTTTTTTTTTTTAAATAAAAATTCGGTTTCGATACTGTAACTAATAAAGGGAAGATTCTTCTGTAAATATATTATTACCAAAACTGCGTTACTTTCAAATAAAGACAATTGTCTGTTACGTGGTGGGGCTTTCGTGTCATATTTAATTAAAACTGGGCCCTAAGCCAAACAAAAACAAGCATTTAATCAAATTAATTACCAGGTCAAGGCTGGAAGATGGAGGATCACCCCCACCCCCCTGAATCCACCGCCACTGACTTCGGAACGCCCGTGATAATCCCAGACCAAAATATTTCTCGGTACTTGATAACGAAGGAGGCGCGTGTGTGTCAATGTGATGCCAATCATCACCAGTGGCTCTGTGGCCAGACATATTGACCACATGGTTCAATGGTTGTGATTTAAGACATCAGCGAGAGAAAAGAAATTTCATCGCTCAATCATTCTGTAACTTAGGGGAAGACAAACTTCGTCCCGCGGGCCTCATGCGGCCCGGCAACTGATATTATGCGGGCCTCGAGGGCATTTAGAAATAAAAAATGTTTACTTTGTTTTTAAATTATTTTGTTGAATTTTAAAGAATTGCACGTTCCGTTATGATTGTTTTCACATTGTTGATCACATTTCGTTCAATTTTTTAATTTTTTTTTTTAAACAGTCCTTGACTTTTGTCAAGTAATGCTAAAAGGCGAATTTACCGATTGTAATATAGAGAAATGCTTATCGACGTGTAAAAATTGGACGTAATATACATGCGCCGCCCCCCCCCCCCCAATAGCTTTACATTTGTCAATGTGGCCCTCCGCACTAAAAGGTCTGCCCACCCCTGCTCTAACTTCTAAATAGGACATGACGCGATGTCTTCCAGAAGAGCCATAATCATATGCAAGTAGAGCATGTTGCCACCATAGAATTTGCCACCAGAGCATGTTGCCACCAGAGCATGTTGCCACCAGAGCAGGAAGACTCGGAGGTGATCAACGAGAACGTCTGGAGGGGGTGACAACATGGGCATAAGCGCTGGGTGACACCATGGGCATAAGCGCTGGGTGACACCATGGGCATACCGCGCTGGATGACACCATTGGCATACCACGCTGGATGACACCATTGGCATACCGCGCTGGATGACACCATGGGCATACCGCGCTGGATGACACCATGGGCATACCGCGCTGGATGACACCATGGGCATACCACGCTGGATGACACCATTGGCATACCACGCTGGATGACACCATTGGCATACCGCGCTGGATGACACCAACGTTGTATTTCATGCCCGACTTTTGTACAAACGTTTAATCTGCAATGTTTTATTGGTTACGGCAAGAATATCAGCTCATTATGATAAGCTCCGAAGCCATGCTCCAGCAGACCCATTAGGATAAGCTATGCTCCAGCAGACTCATTAGGATAAGCATCGAAGCCATGCTCCAGCAGACACATTAGGATAAGTTTTGCTCCAGCAGACTCATTAGGATAAGTTATGCTCCAGCAGACCCATCAAGATAAGCTATGCTTCAGCAGATCCATTAGGATAAGTTATGCTCCAGCAGACCCATTAGGATAACCTAAGTTCCAGCAGACCCATTAGGATAAGCTCCGAAGCCATGTTTCAGCAGAATTATTAGGATAAGCTCCGAAGTCATGCTCCAGCAGACCCATTAGGATAAGCTCCGAAGCCATGCTCCAGCAGACCCATTAGGATAAGCTCCGAGCCATGCTCCAGCAGACCAATTAGGATAAGCTCCGAAGCCATGCTCCAGCAGACCCATTAGGATAAGCTCCGAAGCCATGCTCCAGCAGACCCATTAGGATAAGCTCCGAGCCATGCTCCAGCAGACCCATTAGGATAAGCTCCGAGCCATGCTCCAGCAGACCCATTAGGATAAGCTCTGAAGCCATGCTCCAGCAGACCCATTAGGATAAGCTCTGAAGCCATGCTCCAGCAGACCCATTAGGATAAGCTCTGAAGCCATGCTCCAGCAGACCCATTAGGATAAGCTCCGAAGCCATGCTCCAGCAGACTTTACCATGACATGACCTATTCCCATGTTAAGACCAAGAACATTACGTAATGGACTTATCCTGACGGAGTCTCCAATCAAGAGGAACAATTCTGTCCAGACTAAGCAATGCTGAAATTCTCCAAAGAGATTTGTCTGGCAGTTCCACTGATTGCCCCCCTCCACCCCCCCCCTAAAAAAAACCAACTCTTCACTGCTCTTTCAGATAAACAGTATCGATTTCTCAACAGTGGGGATCATTGTCCAAATGTATTCGACTACCGCATTATCTCCTGCCAGACACGAAGCTATCATTGTCCAAATGTATTCGACTGCTGCATTATCTCCTACAAGCTATCGTCGTCCAATGGATTTAAATGTTGTTGTTATATCGTATGTTGCTTGGCAACATCCAAGCCTTGTTGCTCGTCGCTGCTCGTCCATCTTCTGGCCGTGGCACAAGCGCGTCTTAAATCTACGTCTATCTCATGTCCTACAGTGCAACGTCTACCTCATGTCATATTGTAATCGACTACTAGATTTAAGTAAAGAAAGTATCGGGTCCACCTTAACATGCCTTCTCTAATTAAAACGCATAGAAATTTTTTTTAAAAAAACGCAACTTAAACGAAACACTATTAATAAATTAGATGAAAACCTTGTAAACAGAGTGGCACAGCCATTATATACAACACGTGATGTTGTTTCAAGCTAAATAAATTAGATGAAAACCTTGTGGACAGAGTGGCACAGCCATTATATACAACACGTGATGTTGTTTCAAGCTAAATAAATTAGATGAAAACCTTGTGGACAGAGGGGCACAGCCATTATATACAACACGTGATGTTGTTTCAAGCTAAATAAATTAGATGAAAACCTTGTGGACAGAGTGGCACAGCCATTATATACAACACGTGATGTTGTTTCAAGCTAAATAAATTAGATGAAAACCGTGTGGACAGAGTGGCACAGCCATTATATACAACACGTGATGTTGTTTCAAGCTAAATAAATTAGATGAAAACCTTGTGGACAGAGTGGCACAGCCATTATATACAACACGTGATGTTGTTTCAAGCTAAATAAATTAGATGAAAACCTTGTGGACAGAGTGGCACAGCCATTATATACAACACGTGATGTTGTTTCAAGCTAAATAAATTAGATGAAAACCTTGTGGACAGAGTGGCACAGCCATTATATACAACACGTGATGTTGTTTCAAGCTAAATAAATTAGATGAAAACCTTGTGGACAGAGTGGCACAGCCATTATATACAACACGTGATGTTGTTTCAAGCTAAATAAATTAGATGAAAACCTTGTGGACAGAGTGGCACAGCCATTATATACAACACGTGATGTTGTTTCAAGCTAAATAAATTAGATGAAAACCTTGTGGACAGAGTGGCACAGCCATTATATACAACACGTGATGTTGTTTCAAGCTAAATAAATTAGATGAAAACCTTGTGGACAGAGTGGCACAGCCATTATATACAACACGTGATGTTGTTTCAAGCTAAATAAATTAGATGAAAACCTTGTGGACAGAGTGGCACAGCCATTATATACAACACGTGATGTTGTTTCAAGCTAAATAAATTAGATGAAAACCTTGTGGACAGAGTGGCACAGCCATTATATACAACACGTGATGTTGTTTCAAGCTAAATAAATTAGATGAAAACCTTGTGGACAGAGTGGCACAGCCATTATATACAACACGTGATGTTGTTTCAAGCTAAATAAATTAGATGAAAACCGTGTGGACAGAGGGGCACAGCCATTATATACAACACGTGATGTTGTTTCAAGCTAAATAAATTAGATGAAAACCGTGTGGACAGAGTGGCACAGCCATTATATACAACACGTGATGTTGTTTCAAGCTAAATAAATTAGATGAAAACCGTGTGGACAGAGTGGCACAGCCATTATATACAACACGTGATGTTGTTTCAAGCTAAATAAATTAGATGAAAACCTTGTGGACAGAGTGGCACAGCCATTATATACAACACGTGATTTTGTTTTAAAGCTAAATACTAAATTATTCCAGTTATAAATATACACTACATGAAAAATTATACCAGTCATATACACTGACGTCGACCTGTCATCCCAAATTTCGATGTAATGTAGTGCGTAATGTCAGACCTGCGACGTGTGTAATGTCAGACTTTTGACGTGTGTAATGTCAGACCTATAAAGTGTATAATGTCAGACCTATGAACTGTGTAATGTCAAACCTATGAAGTGTATAATGTCAGACCTATGAAGTGTATAATGTTAGAACTATGAAGTGTGTAATGTCAGACCTATGAAGTGTATAATGTCAGACCTATGAAGTGTATAATGTTAGACCTATAAAGTGTATAATGTCAGACCTATGAACTGTGTAATGTCAGACCTATGAAGTGTGTAATGTCAGACCTATGAAGTGTATAATGTCAGACCTATGAAGTGTGTAATGTCAGAACTATGAAGTGTGTAATGTCAGACCTATGAAGTGTATAATGTCAGACCTATGAAGTGTGTAATGTCTGACACATGTTACTTAGCTTTTCAAGTCGGTTAATGACACTTTACCACGATGTGCGCAGTTCGCTTTCGGATGACCCAGCCTCATAATAGGAAATTCTATTGGATTTATTTAGTGGTGATTTTTGTTTCTTAGCGTGCTTTTGCATTTGTCATCGCCTTTAAATCAGTTTGAAATCACATGACCTGACATCCGGTTAGTGATGGACAAAAATGTATGAAGTCACTTTCTTAAGGAAACTATTTGTATAAATTTTTGGAAGCAGCTAATTTCTGAGCACCCCTCTACGAAGACTTTTGAGAACCTTGCTAGGGAGACTGCTGAGAACCTCATTAGGGAGACTGCTGAGAACTTCCCATGGAAGTCTGCTGTTGTGGTGACCCCCAACCATAAAATTATTTTCGTTGGTACTTCATAAATACGTGTTTTCCGATGGTCATTGGCGATCCCTGTTTACGGGTCGTTCGACCCCCAGTCTGGGAACCGCTGTCGTGGACACTCGTAGATGTTGGTGTGAGTGTGTTTTAATGTTTCAGAAAAGCTACTAAAAAGTTTTAAATATCGAGCAGACCAATGGGTCCAACACCAAAGCAACTTTGTTACACGTCCTTTGTCAAGCTGCTCCCGTCTGTGTAAATATGACGGGTTGCCGAGGGGGTATTATTGGCTGGTTGTCGGAAGGACTTTTCATGCGCTTATCACTTAGCAGCCAAATTTAGACCAGCAAGGTGGCTAGGCCCAGCAAGGTAGGAGAGAGAGAAGCACGGTTTAGATGCTAAAACGGTCTAACGTCTCAATCAAACCACTGCTGCGATGGGGGCACCTACCTGCTCAAGGCATAGGATATCCCAAATGAAAAGAATCAAATCCACTATACTAAAAACACTAACAAAAAAACTAAACGAAATAAGTCCAGAACTGAAAACCTCCCGATACGAGGCAAGCTAGCGGCCTATAAGATCTACTCCATCTCCTGGCAGGAAACTTATGCTTCCGAAAATACACCCCGCTCTTTGGTCGCAGAAACGAAGAAAAGAAAAAAAAATATATGTATGAAATCTAAGGAAAGGTAAGGCAAACTACACACTGTACCGACCCCGAGTGAGTTGCCTCCCTGTGATGGATGGAGGGGTGGTTGGGGGTGGAGATATGGGGAGGTCGGGGCGGTAGGGGGGGTGGCCGTATAGGTAAGAAGGTAGGAGGGTGAGCCGTGTGTTATAATGTAGCACACAAAAGTTTGGCCCAGGGAAATGTCAGTGCAGGCATAGGCGTATCAAAAGTGGGGGATAAGAAAACATGTATTCATATATATTGTTGGCAAGAAAATGTAGGCACACATTAAAAAAAAATCATGTTATCTAGGAAGAAATAATAGAATATCTCTAAGTGGGTCATCATTTTAAATATTCTCTAAGTTGGTCATCATTTTAAATATTCTCTAAGCTGGTCATCGTTTTATATATTCTCTAAGTGGGTCATCATTTTATATATTCTCTAAGTTGGTCATCATTTTATATATTCTCTAAGTTGGTCATCATTTTATATATTCTCTAAGTTGGTCATCATTTTAAATATTCTCTAAGTTGGTCATCATTTTATATATTCTCTAAGTTGGTAATCATTTTAAATATTCTCTAAGTTGGTCATCATTTTAAATATTCTCTAAGTTGGTCATCATTTTATATATTCTCTAAGTTGGTCATCATTTTAAATATTCTCTAAGTTGGTCATCATTTTAAATATTCTCTAAGTGGGTCATCATTTTAAATATTCTCTAAGTGGGTCATCATTTTAAATATTCTCTAAGTGGGTCATCATTTTAAATATTCTCTAAGTGGGTCATCATTTTAAATATTCTCTAAGTGGGTCATCATTTTAAATATTCTCTAAGTGGGTCATCATTTTAAATATTCTCTAAGTGGGTCATCATTTTAAATATTCTCTAAGTTGATTATCATTTTAAATATTCTCTAAGTGGGTCATCATTTTAAATATTCTCGCCCTCAGCAATCTCCATAAAAAAACTTCCAATCATCGACCCCCCCCCAAACACCGACCCCCCAACCATCAACACCGCAACCACCGACAACCTTTCAATGAGGACACAATCAACAATTCAATGAGGACACAATCAACCTTTCAATGAGGACACAATCAACCATTCAATGAGGACATAATCAACCATTCAATGAGGACACAATCAACAATTCAATGAGGACACAATCAACCTTTCAATGAGGACACAATCAATCATTCAATGAGGACACAAACAGAGAATTTTGGAGTGATTTCAATCAACATATCAACATGGTTATACCAGTGCTTCACAAAGTTATTACCTTGGACCGCCGCACCGGTCTGCAAAGACCGCCTCACAGGCCCACAAAGATCTGCGCACCGGTCCACAAAGATCTGCGCACCGGTCCACAAAGATCTGCGCACCGGCCCACAAAGATCTGCGCACCGGTCCACAAAGATCTGCGCACCGGTCCACAAAGATCTGCGCACCGGCCCACAAAGATCTGCGCACCGGTCCACAAAGATCTGCGCACCGGCCTACAAAGATCGGCGCACCGGTCCACAAAGATCTGCGCACCGGCCCACAAAGATCGGCGCACCGGTCCACAAAGATCTGCGCACCGGCCCACAAAGATCTGCGCACCGGTCCACAAAGATCTGCGCACCGGCCCACAAAGATCTGCGCACCGGTCCACACAAAGATCAAAAATTTAGTTTAAGAAAATTGGAATACATTTTTTTTTAAATAATTAAAAATCGCATCACGTGGATCTTCAATAAATTCAATGAAACTCAATAAGTTAGAGAACCACTGGCCATAGAGAACCACTGGCCACCGAGAAGCACTGGTCACAGAAAGACACTTGTCACAGAAATGCAGTGGTCACAGAAAAGTATTGGTCACATAGAAGTATTGGTCACAGTTAAGTATTGGTTGTCAGAGAAGTATTTGTCACATAGAAGCACAAGTCACAGATGAGTATTGGTCACAGAAAAGTATTGGTCACAGATAAGTATTGGTCACAGATAAGTATTGGTCACAGAGAAGTATTGGTCACAGAGAAGAGAAGTATTGGTCACAGAGAAGAGAAGTATTGGTCACAGAGAAGCACTGATCACAGAGAAGCACTGATCACAGAGAAGCACTGGTCAAAGAGAAGTGGTCACTTTTAGTATATTCACTTATCTGATCTAGCTTCATTCGAGATGAGATTTATGTTTTATACATATTATATGAGTATATTTTTAGCGTTTGAAATATCTATCTATATAATTCGCCAGCAAAGGTCAAACACCACCCCCACATACGCCAGAGTGTGGTTCAATAATGAGTTCACTAGCGCGCAAAATATAATTTCCGAATACTACGCTAAATGATATCTATCTATATTTTTTAACAACTCAATAGCATTTGGTGCGTAATATTTTCTTTTCGGAAATGAAATCGTCTCAATTTAAGTAATGTGTAAAAAATATTCGGTTTAAAAGTGGTTTGGACATCAGAATATTTAATATAGTTCATGGGCGTGAAATAAAAAGTGTTCAGTGACGTATCATGGGGGGAAGGGGTGTAGCGAATATTGGGATTCTTTTAAATGTGCGTTACTTGAGTTCATGTTTTGTCAAGTAACTTTAGCAGATGGGAAGGTCGCGCCGCCAATGTTTGGCGGGCTCTATGTAGTATATGTTTATTTTAACTCACGACATGTCGTTGTTATCTTAAACTTTACAACACTTGTAATTTGAGTATTTTTGAAATGAACTTTATTATTATTATTATTTTATTATTATTATTATTATTATTATTATTATTTTTTTTTTTTTAATTTTTATTATTTTATTATTGTTTTTATTTTTTTTATTATTATTATTATTATTATTATTATTATTTTTATTATTATTATTATTATTATTAT
>CAXITT010001086.1:36036-54726 GCA_964033795.1 Lymnaea stagnalis | reverse complement strand
GGGGGGGGGGGGTTAGAAATTACCTGCATACCATAGGAACGACTCAGCGGTCGTGTTAAACAGGTGCTCACTCTCGTGAGATCTCATGGGGGGGGGGAAGGGGGGGGGGTTATTTTGTAGGAGTTTCTCATGAAAGGTAACTCTCGGGTAGGAGTACTATGGTACCGGAACCCGATGCCTTGGCCTTACAATTTAGCTACTTAAAGTATGCTGTTGGAGTGGCATGGGGGCAGGCGGAGGAATCGTCCAAAAACAAAAAAACATAGGTCTGATAAGATTTATTGTTAATGTCTTAACTTTTATTTCTTCCACTTATGTTAAAGCAAGTTCAAATTATTAATTTATTGTAGATAACAAAAAACAAGCAAAATGCCTGAAAAAGAAAGAGCTGTATTATTGACATGTAAGGAGCTACCGATGCTGACTTCAACAACAACAAAAAGATTATCAATTTAAATTTAACGCCAATAAATTGTAATAGGCGTTTAATTACAATGATGGCGGGTTGACCTAGGACGGGTGAGTAGTACGTGAGATGACGTCAGTGGTGATGACGTCAGCGGTGAATGACGTCACCAAGAGTGACACATTTGTTTGGGTGAGTGTAAACAGATATGCAGGCGCCTGCCCCGCTTTTCGGTCCCCACACATAGGAGGGGTGTAAACAACAAGGTGTGTACACAACAAAGGGTGTACACAACAAAGGGATGTACACGACATATGGATGTACACAACAAAGGGATGTACGCAACAAAGGGGTGTACACAACAAGGAGTGTACACAACAAAGGGGTGTACACAACAAAGGGGTGTACACAAGACGCGAGGATGTACAAGACACAAGGATGCCTCGCTTTTTTCTTCCCACACACATGAGGGGTGTACATAACAAGGGGGTGTACACAAGACGCGGGGATGTACACAAAACGCAGGGAAATACAAGATTCTGGGATGTACAAGCCGCTGGGATATACATGACACTTGCTAAACAGACGTCACCAAATAACTAACGTGTCGGCCAAAAGCCTTCTTCGGGAAACAACATATTATGACCACAAAAAAAAAAAAAAAGAAATAAGCTAAAGCGGAAAATGCAAGGTTCAGAGTCGATTTACAGCAAGGTTCAGAGTCGATTTACAGCAAGGTTCAGAGTCGATTTACAGCAAGGTTCAGAGTCGATTTACAGCAAGGTTCAGAGTCGATTTACAGCAAGGTTCAGAGTCGATTTACAGCAAGGTTCAGAGTCGATTTACAGCAAGGTTCAGAGTCGATTTACAGCAAGGTTCAGAGTCGATTTACAGCAAGGTTCAGAGTCGATTTACAGCAAGGTTCAGATTTCGAATATAATACCTGACATTATTTTTGACATACTACAAAAGGCGTAGGTCGTATGTGGGTTTGAATGGAGTCAGTACGTAAATTAACGTTTGGGTCGCCCGGGCGGCCCTTATTTTCCGCCCTTGATCAACGAAAAGCACAATGATTACAGAAATACCAATGCATAGATTATCATTATAAAGCTGTAAAGATTATATAAGGTTGACCGAAAATGCCGCTCCAAAATAATGACCAACAGGGGGGCGGACCACCTACTTCAGTTGCCCCCCCCCTTTTCTACGCCCGTGGATGTAATAAGAATTCGGAGTTCTAAATCCTGTCATTTGGAGTCTCAAATAAAATCTTCGAAAAACTGCAGACTGCCCCCCCCACCCCCCAATATATATATATAAAAAATTACGCCAGTACGCTTACCGTGGGAGTATCCCCGGTTGATACATCAGCTTTGTTTACTAAAGGAGAAAGTGCTCACTACTGAATCTACCTCCCCCCTCCCCCAAACACTGGTGGTTCCCATTATCTCCGTAGTCGACCACATTGCCGCCATGTTGTGCTTGCCGTGTAGGTTCCAGCACAGACCAATTATAAGTGGCGGGTGGAAGGGGTGAGTTGAGAGAAAAAGAAAGGGTGAGTAGAGAGAAGGAAAGGGTGAGTAGAGAGGATGAAAGGGTGAGTAGAGCGAAGGAAAGGGTGAGTAGAAGGAGGAGGAAAGGGTGAGTAGAAAGAGTATGAAAGTGTGAGTAGAGAGAAGGAAAGGGTGAGTAGAAAGAAAAAGAAAGGGTGAGTAGAGAGAAGGAAAGGGTGAGTAGAGAGGAGGAAAGGGTGAGTAGAAAGAGTAGGAAAGGGTGAGTAGAGAGAAGGAAAGGGTGAGTAGAGAGAAAAAGAAAGTTTGAGAAGAGAGAAGGAGAGGGTGAGTAGAGAGGAGGAAAGGGTGAGTAGAGCGAAGGAAAGGGTGAGTAGAAGGAGGAGGAAAGGGTGAGTAGAAAGAGTAGGAAAGGGTGAGTAGAGAGAAGGAAAGGGTGAGTAGAGAGAAAAAGAAAGTTTTAGAAGAGAGAAGGAAAGGGTGAGTAGAGAGGAGGAAAGGGTGAGTAGAGCGAAGGAAAGGGTGAGTAGAAAGAGGGGGAAAGGGTGAGTAGAAAGAGGAGGAAAGGGTGAGTAATGCGAAGGAAAGGTTGAGAAGAGAGAAGGAAAGGGTGAGTAGAGAGGAGGAAAGGGTGAGTAGAGATAAGGAAAGGGTGAGTAGAAAGAGGAGGAAAGGGTGAGTAGAAAGAGTAGGAAAGGGTGAGTAGAGAGAATGAAAGGGTGAGTAGAGAGAATGAAAGTGTGAGTAGAGAGAAGGAAAGGGTGAGTAGAGAGAAAGAAAGGGTGAGTGAAAAGAGGAAGAAAACGTTTCTCCCTCTTACTCCGATGGTGTCTTTGTTTAATAGGCCCTGACTCTACCTGGTCATACCAACGGCTATTTTCACGACTGGCTGGTCCATATTTACCGGCACTTATGTGTAAAAGCGGGTTGAAAATAAACGGGAGCCAGTTACGCATTTCATTTTCAATCTTTCCAACAGAAGGAATACACCACGGACGCAGCCGTCGCGTAACTTACGGTGGCTACCTGACACTTTACGGGGTCTCTCCCCCCCCCTTCGCCCCTGGATTCAAACCTGATTGTTCAAACTTTTTTCCCACATGACAAGAATGTGTTCCTTAAATGCCCCTAGCCCCATAAAACCACCCGCAGCCCCAGGGATTGCAGGACCTAAATGACGGCTCTACATACGAGCCACCCTGATGCAAAGAAGTGGCAAAAAACCATCTGGAGAGAGGTAGCCACTGTCTCGCATTTTCTTTGTTTATCACTTCATACCAACGGGTGGATGGGACTCGTAAGCCTTGGACGGCAACCCATCTAAGAGAAGGCAAACTCTGAATTTAAACCAGGAGCCAGAATGATCAACAAATTGATCGTGGGCCCCTCTAATATAAGAAGAGAAGAAGAAGAACAGCAAGTGCCCTGCTCCCGACGCCAAAGTTAACGGCTAGTATTATTTGGATGAGAGGAGCTCTTTTTAAAAAAAGGGGGCCCCAGAGCTGAGTTTAATACAGCGGCGGATCAGTATGTGTTGGTTGACCATGATATAGGATGGATCAGAAGTAAAACGCGCGGGTTGCTGGTATACTACCAACGCCTTCCATTAACGGGGCTTCATTACTCCTCCCAACGATGAGGACACTGTCAGATTTTTGTTTTCAGTTAGTCTCTTTGAGATAACTCATGCTCGCCAGCCTGCCTGCCACCTCAGGCGTCGGGGGTGAATACAACATCGCCGTGGACGCAACACATGAACAACCCCCACATCCATGTCAACAAAAAAGTGTGACGTCCGCATGACGTCATCCACGTTTACTTACTCCGCTGAGACAGGTGTCTTAAATCTCATACTCATGGCATCGTCTGGCTGCACTCCGCAAGGGATAGAAACAACAGAGGCAGCAGTGTATCCAATAACTAAGTCATGTGGGACAGGCCTACCCCCAACACAATACGTCCTCGATACACGTCCTCGATACACGTCCTCGATACACGTCCTCGTTACGTCCACGATACGTCCTCGATACACGTCCTCGATACACGTCCTCGTTACGTCCACGCTACGTCCTCGAGTGTTTCCTCCTAACACGTAGAGCACAGCTGAAATTTTATCTTAGATTCTAGCTTTTAAAAAATTCACATCCAGGCAGCAGATGAACGTCAAGAATCTAGCCAAAAGAAAATAGTTTGTCATTCCACATCTTAGATGAACATCTGGTTTCTAGATTCTAACAAAAAAGATATTTGAGAAACACATCTCAGGTGGGCCAGGTGGGCAAATGGTGAGAGCACTGGTCGAAAAAAAAATGTTTAACGCATCTGTGATGTCAGTTTATGTCAGATAAAATGAATAGCCGGTACTATTAAAGTTAGGTCACAAGAATGTACCAACAGAAGAATATACTGTCACAAGAATGTACCAATAGAAGAATATACTGTCACAAGAATGTACTGACACAAGAATATACTGTCACAAGAATATACTGTCAAAAGAATGAACTGTCAGTGTTGCATTCCTTCACCACAGCAACAGCTGACTGGGTGTATTGCACTCTGATAATAATGTTCAAATTTCGTTTTCATGCACACACACCTACACGACACATGTACGTACACATGCAGGCAACTGTATCCACATATCATGTAAACACGACACACCATAGCGACACACATCCCAGGACCTCCCCCCCTCGCCCACACCACCCCTTGTCAGAGATGAGACCTGTTTAAATACACTCGGGTGGCCTGGTTCGCAAGGCTGAGGACGGTAATCGCACGACCTGGGGCCGGCAAGCTGTCAGAATACTAAGTTGAAATGGCTTAAAGTACAGCGCGGTTTCTCTAACATTTCCAGGTCCTTGATGCATACCCCCTCACGTGCTCCTCCCCAGCACTGTAACAACATATCGATGTTTACGTTGATTAGGAAAATATCAAATGCTTAAAAAAATAAACAAATATTTAAAAAACATTTTTTTTAAATTTTACGTGTGAACAAACCAGGTACAGCAATGTTCGTGGCTACACAATTCTACAGATTGAGAATCATTGCAGTAGTAGTGAATCTTGCCTCCACGGAATCCGAAATTATTTAAATGTTTAGATTTTTTTTTGTATCAAATGAGTCCAGTGGCAGCACAGTTTCTAAAACATCTGGCAGATGGGAACTCTGCGAGGAAGGGTTTTGTGGGTAGGTGCTTGATGCTGAATTCCAGGTGGGGGTCGGTGGTTGATGCTATAATATATATTCTAGGAGGGGGTCGGTGGTTGATGCTGTACTCCACGAAGGGGTTGGTCGCGATCCCTCACTACGGTACAGATAGTGCAATTTATTGGAAACAAAGTTTTACGTCACATGCCAGTTCCTGAGCCCTTTAAACCCACAACCAGGCATTGTTTGAAACCAGCTTTAACTTACGTCCCTATAACTTTTTTATTATTATTACTGTCGTAGTGCAGATTTGGCAGAACACTTGATAGATATTTTAAATTAAAGCAGTAACACCAACAACTATGTTGAACATAGGGTGTCATAAAACTTAACCACTCATTTTTGTTCTAAAATAATAAATACCGGTACAATATATTTTTTGTTATAAATGCGATGAAGTTACACTGCGTAAAGCACATGTAAAGTCTGTGCATGCTTAGTTCCACGCATTAATGACATAGTTCTAGATGATGAAAATACCTCAAATTTACAGCAGTTATTATTATTGGACGTGTAATTAACCGTGTAATTGATCGAAACCCCCCTCCCCCAACCAACCGGCCCCCCCACCCCATTTCTGACCCACGAATTGGTTTTCCCAAGCAAGTGACCTCCAAATAACCATGAGCTGGTCCGGTGTACACGATAATTACAGCATGAAATTAAAACCTTCACGCAATTTGGTGATGGGAGTTTGCCGACGTCATACCTCCTAGTAGACTGGAGCTGCACGGAAAGTTCATCGTGTGGCAGCGGCGGAGACTCACGTAAAAATGACAAGAGGGTCCGGTCCCACAAAGAAGTCACTAACCGGATAAAATGACAACTGACTATCAGCGAAGTTGGGAAATGGGTTTGAATTTCCTTAGAACGACAGGCATTGGACAGGCATTGGACAGATATTGGACAGGCATTGGACAGGCATTGGACAGGTATTGGAAAGGCATTGGACAGGCATTGGACAGGTATTGGACAGGCATTGGACAGGTGTTGTTTACAGGAATTTGCTTAAGCCTGTGATGCAGGATCTCAAAAAATGAATTTCAAGAAATTAAATAATTCCACTGGCATCGCGTCTAGTCAAAACCAAAGGACACGACTCCACGACTCCGACCCCCTGCGTGTAACTACTAGGTATGTTCGGATAATACAATGATGGGACACAGGGTTGGCCCTACGGTTGCTGGCGCCCCGGGCAAGCTTAACTTTGGCGCCCTTTACAAGCATAATCATAAACATTTTTGCAAGGAAAAAAAATACGAGTTAGTCAATAGATTACTTAGGTTTAAATTTTTAAAAAAATAATAATGAAAAATACTTTTTTTTTTTACTTAACATATATTTGGACAATGTAAACAATTCAGCCTACCCTGGACAGTGTGAGCAATGAGCCCTACCAATGACATTTTTGTTGCCCTAGCCTTGACATCAGCAAATCTTTTTATTTCACATTCTAATATCTCTCCCATGGCGCCCACATGCAATGCTTTTAACTAATTTTGGATGGCGCCCTAAGCACAGGGCGCCCCGGTCACTGCCTGAGTTTCCGGCACGTTTAGCCAGCCCTGATGGGGCAGAATATTAGAAACTAGAGGACTATTGTGTTTCTTTGAATGGAGGTGAACCTGGTAAGAGAGAGAAAGAGTGAGAGAGAGAGAGAGAGAGAGAGAGAGATTCTAAAATCTGCCGACTCAGTGACTTTTCATGACTCAGGTAGATGTGCTGCATTTGTTTACAAGATGTTTTAAACATGACTGCGTACGCAAGCGTACAAATAATTCACCGTGTACAACATTCAACATAAGGAAATTGTGCCATTCGGGATTACCAACGTTAATTCTTGATGCAGTTGCAGACAGAAAACACAGGTGTGGTGTTACGGTTTTTTATGTTGGGGATACCAGACCCGGGGAATATACGGCACACCTGAAAGAAGAATCCTACCTCCCTGATCAACAGGTGAATGCTAAAAATAGCAACAAAAAAAGCAACAACCAAAAAAAAATCTATTAGTGGGGTTTACAGTACGTGGAGACTGATGTGGACTTACAACTGTGCCAGCTTGACTTTGGATAGAGGTGATAACACGATAGGTCAAAGGTGTGACTTTGGTGAGGGATGATGACAAACACGATAAAGTCAAGGCGTGACTTTGGGATAAAGGTGATGACAACACGATAAAGTCAAGGCGTTACTTTGGTTAAAGGTGATGAAAACACGATAAAGTCAAGGCGTGACTTTGGATAAAGGTGATGAGTGATGACACGATAAGTCAAAGGTGTGACTTTGGTTAGGGATGACCACAACACGCATGTCTTAAATCCTCCAACGACCCCTGACTTTTTGTCAGGTGAACCCCAAAGAGGTCGTGACCCACAGGACGAGAACCACTGATTTAAACATAACATAACCCATACACATAACAAACTCAAACATGGAGGGTAAGTGTTGCTGGACGCTGGTTGGTAGCAGTTTGTAGTGTTTCTGATCACCAATGTATTATTGTAATACATATTTATATCATCATCATGGCGATACCATCTTAGCCTTCTTTCAGTTAAGCCAATCGCTTCACTTATGAAATGACTGTTAAATTACATTACTATTATTGAATCCTATGACAGACTTTAGAAATAATCCACACACACACAACTTGGGCTACTAGTATCAGCCAGTCAGCATGTGAAATTAAATATTAAGTGTAACAAGAACGTACCATGGTCAAAACCAAAGATATGTATCTTGCTAAGACAAATAATTGCACAAAATTCGCAAAAGTACAATATTATTTTCAGAGCTCTATAGTTTCATTTAGTTTCGCTCCAAAAATGGCTAGACGGTTTTCTGTTTACGGCAAATGTAAATTATGGATTTACTTCCGGTCAAATTTACAACAATTATGTAAACAAAAATGTTCCGGTTCTGTGGCGCCACTTTTCACTTTGGGTGGAACAAATTAGTTTTCAACACCCACACCCGGTTTTATTTTTTGCCTGCCGGGCCCGGGTCTATGCCGGTTGGCCTAATACTCGGCGTTTGCCGGGCCCGGGTCTATGCCGGTTGGCCTAATACTCGGCGTTGCTGGGTCCGGGTCTATGCCGGTTGGCCTAATACTCGGCGTTGCTGGGTCCGGGTCTATGTCGGGTGGGTTAATACTCGGCGTTTGCCGGGCCCGGGTCTATGCCGGTTGGCCTAATACTCGACGTTGCTGGGTCAGGGTCTATGCCGGTTGGCCTAATACTCGGCGTTGCTGGGTCCGGGTCTATGCCGGTTGGCCTAATACTCGGCGTTGCTGGGTCCGGGTCTATGCCGGTTGGCCTAATACTCGGCGTTGCTGGGTCCGGGTCTATGTCGGGTGGGTTAATACTCGGCGTTTGCCGGGCCCGGGTCTATGCCGGTTGGCCTAATACTCGACGTTGCTGGGTCCGGGTCTATGCCGGTTGGCCTAATACTCGGCGTTTGCCGGGCCTGGGTCTATGCCGGTTGGCCTAATACTCGGCGTTTGCCGGGCCCGGGTCTATGCCGGTTGGCCTAATACTCGGCGTTGCTGGGTCCGGGTATATGTCGGGTGGGCTAATACTCGGCGTTTCCTGCTATCCAGGTCAGTGTCCCGCTCAGCACTAACCAAAATGCCCGTAACTCACCGGAAGTCACCGAGCTGCGCATTAACATTCCTGAGTGGCTATAAATAGTCCGTAGGTTAGGCGATGGTTCCGTTCAAGCGATGTTGATGAAGCCTAGTGTTTTAAATGGGGGAAAAGGAGGGGGGGGGGGTGAATTTCCCAAGAAGGGAGAAGGAAAAAAAAAAGGATGATGATAGTTTCAAGAAGGTCTTGGAACTGGCAATTAAGAAAACTGGTTCCTTTGGGTAATTCAAGTTTATTTTGACAGACGTGTGTATCTTCTATTTCTCTTTTAGCGTTGTTAAGGGCTGCTTGGCCTAAGTCAGCTGACAAAGTCGGCACGGAGCAATGACCTTTAATACCGTAGTACTTAAGCAACTTTTCAACATATAATACATAATAATAACGGTGGCAGTCCACCCCCACCCCCCACCCTGTTTTTCCAAATTTACTATGACTCTCATATTTTGTTGTTGATATTGCCGCCGCCGCGTCTGAGACTCCGAAAGGTTCGGTCATGTCACCCAATAAAAAGAGTCACAGCTTCCCGACTCCATGGAATAAATAGAGGGGTGGGGGTGGGGGTGGATAGGGAGGAAGAAATCAAAGATTGATCCAGTTATCAGAAATGTCGTGTAGACCTACATTGGCGCTCAGGGATATTGGACTTTTGACTCCGGGCGAACTTTTGATCCGGTCATGTCACGTGGCCATTTTACATGCTCGTGTTTTCAGATCTCCAGGCAGGCACATTAAAAATTTCTAAAAGTGATGGTGTTCAATTGGTATCCACGCGATTAATCTCATCGAAGAATGATCATTGCGTCATTCACCTCGAACAGGCGAATCGAACACTCGTCTATGGTAAACATTCATTATGGTGTACGTCTGCCTTTAATAAAAGACAACAACAACCTTCAATTTTGTTCTTTCAATGCGAGAAATCCACAATAAGTTGAATAAGAGCTGGTGACTTCTAATACAAGTTGTAGGACCTGAGATCAACGAAGGCGCCATCATATTTCTTTGAGGGGACGAAAACTTTGAATATCGGATTTTATGTCAATAAAAACATATGTGTCCTTACCATTTTAATATCAAGGAAGGCGACCAAGGAGTTAAATAAAATTTTACAGTGGGACACAAGGGAGCAAACCTTTTGAGAACCTCTGATGTAATGAAATCAAACGTTTACAATGTAAATTTAACTCGGTGCAATTTTACGATTAACATCGAAGACTAACATCGAACGGAACCGAATGGAACCGAACAAACCCGAATAAACCCGAATAAACCCGATATCACAATTCCTTTTCATAGATTTTAACTTTAATAATTCGCGAAATAATTTCTGTATTGCATGAATTCGCACCCCCCCCCCAACCCTCCACTCACTCCCACACCTTGTCAGGTCCAACCTGTAGGATAATTTCTGAGACCGGTTTGCCACGAGTGAAGTCATCATGTCTTAACTTCACAAACAAACCAATGAAAGAACTCCCCTAGTATTTAACTGATGAAACTAGGGCAAGGGCTGTACTCATCCAGGTAGGACGCGCGTTGCGATAGGGGCTGTGGGGGGGGGGGAGGGGGAGGGGAGGGAGTCCCCGCCCACAGACTTGTGATTCACGGTAGAAATATGGGTCCAGACCAGACCACTATATACGCACCTATCTTTTTTCATACCCAGAACAAACTTATTTTTCGGCAGAGCTAACATTTTCCTTTACAAAATTAACTTTTTACTAAGTAGAACTAATTATTTCTCAGCAGAGCTCAAATTTTACTCGGCAGAAAAAACGTTTTCCTTTACAGAACTAACATTTTCCTTTACAGAACTAACATTTTCCTTTACAGAACTAACATTTTCCTTTACAGAACTAACATTTTCCTTTACAGAACTAACATTTTCCTTTACAGAACTAACATTTTCCTTTACAGAACTAAGATTTTCCTTTACAGAACTAACATTTTCCTTTACAGAACTAAGATTTTCCTTTACAGAACTAACATTTCCCTTTACAGAACTAACATTTTCCTTTACAGAACTAAGATTTTCCTTTACAGAACTAAGATTTTCCTTTACAGAACTAAGATTTTCCTTTACAGAACTAACATTTTCCTATACAGAACTAAGATTTTCCTTTACAGAACTAACATTTTCCTTTACAGAACTAAGATTTTCCTTTACAGAACTAACATTTTCCGTGGCAGAACGAACTTTCCCTTGGCAGAATTATTTTTCTCCTTGTACAAAGAGACAATTTTTATTTTTTTATTTGTAAAAAGTGACCCATTTGAGTTACACATCACTTCATTGGGGAGTTTGAAAGTAAGAGTAGAACAGGCGAACAGCCAGAGGAACATTTTATCAAAGTTTTTTATGGAATGATGTTAATGAAGGTGGTCGGAAGGGGTACAGGGGAATATGGACACATGGTAGCACAAGGACCTTGAAATATGTGTAGGACATTTTAGTTCTTGATGCAATAATGGTAAGGTAAGACCTGGGTGCAAGAAATGTAAGGTAACATAAAGGTGCAAGAAATGTGAGGTAACATAAAAGTGCAAGAAATGGGAGGTAACATAAAGGTGCAAGAAATGGGAGGTAACATAAAGGTGCAAGAAATGGGAGGTAACATAAAGGTGCAAGAAATGGGAGGTAACATAAAGGTGCAAGAAATGGGAGGTAACATAAAGGTGCAAGAAATGGGAGGTGACATAAAGGTGCAAGAAATGGGAGGTAACATAAAGGTGCAAGAAATGGGAGGTTACATAAAGGTGCAAGAAATGGGAGGTAACATAAAGGTGCAAGAAATGTGATTGAAAAATTTGAAAGAATTGAGAGACAAGTAAAAGGGGGAGACATGGATAAAATTGGTTGAGAGAGGAGAGAATTTTTCGAAATGTATAAAGGAAAGACAAGAGAAAGAGGGAAAGCATGAGAGAGAGAGAGAGAAAGAAGAGAGAGAGATAGAAGAGAGAGATATGAGGATTCCGATGACGAGCATCCAGGGACTCACCCAGAACAGCATCGTCCAGCTCCTGTTTGGAGAAGACAACGTTGTTGTCAGATATGGCACAGGTGTGGAACTGGCACTGCCAGATGACCTCCCGCTGACCCGACCTAGTTTTCTTGTGGTAGCATTTGATGAGTATGTCACCGCGGAGGGGGATCCCAGGAGATATGGAGATACAGACTTTCTGCATGTTGTCTGTCACATTGCTGAAATGGTCATCAACAGAGTTACATTTTGCAGTTTTTAAAAAAAAAAGTATTTATATAAAAAAAAAATATGTAACAAAATTAAACTCATTTCATATTGAAACATTTGTAAGAGGAGACTCAAGGGTTACAACTCTAAGGTTGAACTCAAAGGTTGAATCTCAAAATTTGAAAAGCAAAGATCAAAACTCAAGGGCTGAAACTCAAGGGTTGGAATTCAAAGGTTGACACTCAAGGGTTGAAGCTCGAGAGTTGAAACCCAGAGGTTGAAACTATTTATGTTTTGTGATATAATTTATCCCCTTTATTTAAACTCTTTGAAGTTTCTTTGAAGTCTTGAAAACTAAAAATGTTTTGAAATTCTTCTTCTATATTTTGAGGGCCCAAGATCAATGTATTAATCATTCTGGCTCCTATAGTTTACCAATGACTTACACAATTTCATCTCAAGAATAGAGAACTCTGTCAAATCTAAGTAACAAAAACTGATTGGTCCTAAATTTAAATTGATTGATTTCTTAAAACATTAAAGTCAAGTTATACTCCCCCTTCCCCTTCACCCCAATTCCTATTTGATGTAATTTAAAAATGTCATTCAATTAATTATTTATATTTATTATCATATTTTCAACCTACTGTGTTTAAAAATATTAATATTGACATGATTAATCATTAAAAAGTCACAATGAATGATTTAAAAAAAAAAAAATAATAATAAATAAAAAATATTTGAATCTCACAACTTTTTAGTTGGAATATTTATTTTTATGTCTATTTTATATATTTATTAAATATAAATTTCATTTCAACAAAAGGGTTAAAGTACAGATCATAAGCTGATATCTGTAACAAATTTATCTTTGATACTGATTAATAAGCTGTCTGTCACAATATTATCTTTAATACTGAATTTTATAAGCTGTTATTTGTCACATTATTATCTTTGATACGGATTGATGCCGTTGAGAAAAAAAGAACGTTATTGTTTTAACCAAATATACTTACTAGACTCCTGATGTGAAAATGGGTTGCATCCCTTGGTAAACTTTGATGAAGGGTCGGCACCCCCCTTTGGTGTCAAAGTTGGGCACCCCATGTATGAGGATGTGGTGGAGGTAGAGGGGGTTGCTGTTGATCTTGATGGCACCAGACAGGAGGCCAGAAAAATATCGGACATACCTGGATAAAGAAAAATGAATCCAGTTTTTAATATTACAAAGGATTGCTGTGATTGCTGTTGAAATAGAACATATACCCCATCTATCTATTTATTCATACTGTGTCAAATCAGGCTGCACACCACTTTTCAAATTGGCCTTTAATGTACCGGTTACTTAATGGTTACAACAATAATAATAGAAATCAAATTAACATTATCTGTAGAGGGTTATGAACTCCCCCCCCCTCACCATAATTCGTAAAGCTCTTTCCATAAAATTGATGATTTACGCTTCTGGACATTCAAAAGAATTCAAAATATATTAAACATAACTTTGACTCCTGAAGTTTTCCAGTAACGTTGGGCTTTAGGAAGTGTGGGATATTAACTTGATCGATGGTAATTTGATGGAACGGAAATTTGGTTGAATCTTTTTTCACTTTTTACCTTAAAATTTTGCTTCAAATTTCTTTTTGAAGGCATTATTTTGTTTTACTATATAGTGTACCAATTTACCGTCAAAGAAATTTCTTTCGTTTCGATCAAATTTATGGTAACCATATTATCCCAATGGTAAACAAATTCTTCCCAAACAAACAAATCTTTTTACAAGTGTTTATTTCTTAAAAAGAATAATTTAAAATGCTCTCCAATCCATTCTTTAAATTTCTTGATGTCACAAGAATTGTGAAGATGTTTTATAAGTCTGATAAGAAGACTACAAAAAAATAGAAAATTGATGTCCTAAATTCTGATGACTGGGGCTAAATAGGATAGAAAACTACAGACCTCCCCCCCCCCTCTCCCCACCACTACCTTTGACTACCTTTAGAAAAAAATACCAACAGATCAGACTATAAAAAAATACAATTTAGCTTCTAATGGCTATATTTTTTTTTTAATGTAGTTACTTCCCTTTAATAACCAGGAGGGGGTAAAATAATAAACTTTGCTCTGAACCATACAAATTCTCATTCAGTTGGTGATACAGTTAAGTTACATTTGTCATGGAAATATTTAATTGTATCATGAATTTATGTAAAAAGAACAGCCTGATTTTTAACAAACACAACACAGCTGATTAAAAAAAAAAAATCTGGTAAACTCTATCACCTGTGCAACAGTAATCTAAAGAAATTTTTAAAATTGTCTCATAAAATCACCGTACAATTTTAGTTTTCTGTGACATTGTTGTTTAAAAAAAAATTGATTTATTCATGAGAAAAAAAAATATTAATAATATTATAATGTAGATTATATCAGAGTCTTAACTCCCTACTTAATTTGAAATTATTTTGTTAAAACTTTGATCCCTAGTAATAACTTCCATCTTTTTGGTTCAAGACAAGCAAGATTCCCCAAAATATGATTTTAAAATCAAGTTTATGAGAAAATCTGATATCAATTTAAGAGAAATTTGTACAAATTAAAAGCTGGTACAAATTAAAAGCTGGTACAATTTAAAAGCTGTTACAAATTAAAAGCTATACAAATTAAAAGCTGGTACAAATTAAAAGATGGTACAATTTAAAAGCTGGTACAAATTAAAAGCTGGTACAAATTAAAAGCTTGTACAAATTAAAAGCTGGTACAATTTAAAAGCTGGTACAAATTAAAAGCTGGTACAAATTAAAAGCTGTACAAATTAAAAGCTGGTACAAATTAAAAGCTGTACAAATTAAAAGCTGGTACAATTTAAAAGCTGGTACAAATTAAAAGCTGGTACAATTTAAAAGCTGGTGCAATTTAAAAGCTGGTACAAATTAAAAGCTGGTACAATTTAAAAGCTGGTGCAATTTAAAAGCTGGTACAAATTAAAAGCTGTACAAATTAAAAGCTGGTACAAATTAAAAGCTGGTACAAATTAAAAGCTGGTACAAATTAAAATCTGGTACAAATTAAAAGCTGGTAGAAATTAAAAGCTGGTTCATTAAGCTGACGGATACTGACCTCCTTTGTGATGGCAAAGGTAGACCACCCAACTTTTCATCATAGAACCTCTTCATTGCAAACCTGTCCAGGGCTTGGTCAGCACTGATGAAAGAAATACAAGTTATGTTAATATCTGAAGAGGTCTTTTGTAGCCCTTCAATTTTTTTCATTTACTTTTAATTGTATTTGGTGTGTAAAATTTCTAAAACTGTAACTATGATACAACACTATAAAAAACACATTGACATATTGTTAACAGAATAAGTTTATTGAAAGATTAAGATTCCAAAATTATACTTATAATATGCCCATCATTAACCTAAACCTTATAAGATGCCCATCATTAACCTTAATCTTATAAGATGTCCAGCATTAAACTCGATCATATGAGACATACATATAACTCTGAATCTTCAATTATCATCTTTGTACACAATTTAAGAAAACAATTTTATTAGTTTGCAGAAATAAGGTGACGTTATCAAAACTCCGGATGTCAAGTGCATACATATTCCTGTATGTACCCATATTCCTGTTTGTACCCATATTCCTGTATGTACCCATATTCCTGTATGTACCCATATTCCTGTATGTATCCATATTCCTGTATGTACCCATATTCCTGTATGTACCCATAATCCTGTTTGTACCCATATTCCTGTATGTACCCAAATTCCTGTATGTACCCATATTCCTGTATGTATCCATATTCCTGTATGTACCCATAATCCTGTTTGTACCCATATTCCTGTATGTAGCCATAAACCTGTTTGTACCCATATTCCTGTATGTCTGTTCTCTGTCACAACTTTTTCTTGGATTCCTGCCCTTCATATCTAACCGAACTTCTTTCTGTCTATTCACCCCTTCGACAGCTTCACTCCTCTGCAGACACGCCTATTCTGTCCATTCCCAAGACACACACTAAAACATATGGTGAACGATCTTTCTCTTTCTGCGCCCCCAAACAATGGAATTCTTTGCCACTAAACATACGCAATATACCAACCACCCAGGCCTTCAAAACTGCACTCAAAACATATCTTTTTAAATTATACTACCCTGACTGATTCCCCTCCTCTGACCGATAAATGATCTTGCTGGCTGCCGTCCATGGTTTGCCTTGTAAAAGTTATGTGGTGGGGTGGGTGAATATACATTGCTGTTCTTTATTTCATATATGTATTTTATTTTAATGTCATAATTATGTCTCTTTTGATAAAATTTTTATGTACAGCGCGGTGTGCCCAGCCCTAGGCTGGGGTACCGCGCTATATAAGACGTCTTATTATTATTATTATTATTATTATGCACCCATATTCCTGTATGTACCCATATTTCTGTATGCACCCATATACCTGTATGTATCCATATTCCTGTAATGTATCCATATTCATGTATGTACCAACCACAAATCACGTTGCGCTGTAACATACTCAGTGAAAAGATAACTCTAATTTATCCTCCTTACCTAGCGCAAATATTGCAATAGTGCATGTAAGCCGCTATGACGCTGGCTATTCGGCTGCGTCCTCCTTTACAATGTAGCACTACTACATTCCTTACGTCTGCGTTGAGCCAGGAGTCAATGGCTTTACAGAGGGAGCAAAGTCTTTCTAGGGGAGGGGCAAGGTGGTCTGGCCAGCCGTAATCTTTGACCTAGGATGAGAAAATATGGAGGGTCAGATGGTGCACATGATGGAACATGACGGAAGGTAATAACATGATGGTACAATGGAATATAAAGAAGTGGTGGGATATTATGACAATTGAAGACAAGATGATGTGCAATGACATGATGGTATGTAATGACAGGTTGGTGTGTAAAGAAATGGTGGTATATGAAGACAGGATGGTATGTAATAATAGGATGGTACTATCTACCATAACCCCACCCCCCACCCCCCCGACTGTCCTACCACCTACAAGACCAAGGTATCCTAATATATTCAACAAGATTTTAGGTGTACAGGTTGTTGTACAGACAGGTGGTTGTAGAGAAAGGTGGTTTTACAGACAGGTATTTTGTACAGACAGGTAGTTGTACAGACAGGTAGCTGTACAGACATGTATTTTGTACAGACAGGTAGTTGTACAGACTGGTGGTTTTACAGACAGGTGGTTGTACAGACAGGTGGTTGTACAGACAGGTAGTTTTACAGACAGGTAGTTTTACAGACAGGTAGTTTTAGAGACAGGTACTTATACAGACAGTTACGTTTACAGACATGTAGTTTCACAGACAGGTAGTTTTACAGACAGGTACTTGTACAGATAGGTATTGTACAGACAGCCAGTTGCAAAGACAGTCAGTTGAACAGACAGCCACTTGAATAGACAGCCAGTTGAACAGACAGTCAATTGCACAGACAGTCAGTTGCACAGACAATCAGTTGAACAGACAGCCAGTTGAACAGACAGCCAGTTGAACAGACAGCCAGTTGCACAGACAGCCAGTTGAACAGACAGCCAGTTGCACAGACAGCCCGTTGTATAATCAAGTGGTTAAGAAAAGAACAAGCAGTTAGGTAACTAAAACTAAGGTGTTTTTTTCTTTAAACTCCTAGACAAGGGAAAAAGCACAGATGGATTAATTTTTTTTAAACTATGTAACTCTATATCTAGGCAGTGTCAGCCCCCACCCCCTGGCGCCCAGGGTGCTTGTTACATCACTTGTCTGTATTCGTGTCACGAGGATGAATTAAGTCTGTATGACACACTGTGACATTCTCACCTGGAGGTTGGCCTTGGTTAAGTCTTGACGTTTCTCTGACAGGTTCAAAATCTGGTAGAAGAGATCAACTGGTGATTAGGCCACTCTGGAGTTAACGTGTAACTAATGAATAGAGTAATACACACACTCTCCTCAAACCTTAATCTCATCGACAACAACTTTAAACAACATTGCAGTTGTTATTGATGTGACTATCATGATAGGCTACCAGGATACAAATCTAAAAGCCTAGCCAGACGGTTTTTTTCATGTTGGTGGGTGGCACCATATGTTAGGTTGTTGGGGGCCCTTGTGTGTTAGGTTGTTGGGGGCCCTTGTGTGTTAGGTTGGTGGGGCCCTCATGTGTTAGGTTGGTGGGGGTCCAATATATTATGTTGGTGGGGCCCACGTGTGTTAATTTGTTGGGGGTTCAATATGTTATGTTGGTGGGGCCCTCCTATGTTACGTTGGTGGGGGCCCTTTTGTGTTATGTTGGTGGGGCCCTTTTGCGTTATTTTGGTGGGGCCCTTTTGTGTTAGGTTGGTGGGCTCCCACCTTAAATCGATAGCCATTAGGGACACTGAAGTCACACTAAGGATAGGGGGCCCATATATATTATAAACGTCTGATGATATCCACAGCCTTACCAGGTAGTTGTCCCCGTGTTTAGTTTTTAGCATGTGGACAACTTCCTTCAGATGAAACGAGTAGGTCGTGTCGTGACCTTCAGAAGGGAAGGTCATTGCTGTGAGGAAAGAGAAGAAGAAAGAAAGAACATTCATTATCATACTTAACACATTGATGTGTATTTCTGATTAAAAATTAACGGTTTCCCAAATTAACGAATTTATTAACTACTATAATAGCAATTTGGTCGGCGGCTTGGGGGGGGGGGGGGGGGGG